>PVLC010004285.1:0-86583 GCA_004027655.1 Graphiurus murinus
CTTCTCTGGGTCAAACATAGGGCCTCATGCATGCTAGGCAAGCTCAACCACTGAGCTACATCCGTAGCCCTTTTTATGTTTATTATTTTGAGACAGGGTCTCACTAAATTGCCTAGGGTGGCTTCACACTTGTGACTCTCCTGCCTTAGACTCCCAAGTAGCTGGACTTATAGGTCATGTCACCACGCCTGGCCTGGCTCACATTTCTAAGCTACATTTTACTTAACTATAAATCAGGGAGGTAATAAGACTTTTCTCATGGCTTGTGATGAGATCAAGTGGGTATTGCTTGGAAAGCATGTCTCATTTAAGAGCATTCAGTCATCGTGAGTGCTGCTTTCACAATAGGGGCAAGTCCCTCCCTCTATGCAAATAAATCACCCACTAGAGCCCTTCCTGTTGCAGTTTTTCCCAGTGGGCACTGAAAAAAGTGCCTTGTGTCCCATCTCTGTCCATCTACTGAGGTAGGGGTGTTCTGTCCCAAGCTTCAGGCCAGGACGATGTAGATTTTCTCATGTCAGGACTTAGGTCAAGGAGCCTTGGACATGCCCAGGCGGAGCCTGAGAATGGCTTGTCAGCAGCCAGCTTCCAGTCCCTTCCCAGCAGATGGGCATGTGGAGGGGAGAAGAAAATTCAGAAGGGGGATCACTTCCCTCAGTTCTCTTCCTCCAGGTGGGAGACTTCTAATAGGCCACGTGAGTTTTTAGGTGCAAATTTTTCTCTAAGGCACCTGCCTTCACTCAGCTCTAGAAGGAAGGATAGAAACGTGAGCCAGTACCGAAATGAACATTAGTAAAGCAGCTTACGCTGAGAGCAGTGGACTCCAGAGGAACTGTTCTGCATAGAATGATTGCTCAGTAACAGCGTCAGGGAAATAGAGCAAGTGCTTATCACATGCTCACTACAAACTTGGCAGCAGTCCTGGCTCTGTGAGGCTCTGGCTCAACTGATTAGGTTTTCAGAATCGTGCCCAGTGTGTCCTTGGCATAAACAGGCTCACGAACTAGACAGGACAGAACATTACAGAGAGAGAACAGCCAACACAGCATTTAAGTGTGTATGTTTACACATGTAAATGCTTTCAAATGAGAAAGAGCGAGGAAAACTCTGTGTGTGTGTGTGTGTGTGTGTGTGTGTGTGCGCGCGCGTGTGTGTGTTACTGGAGATTGAACCCATGGGCATTCTACCTCCAAGCTACACCCCCAGCCTAATTTTATTTTTTGTTTTGAACCGGCGTCTTGCTAAATTGCTGAGAGTCTCACTACTTACAAAGGCTGTTCTCAAACCTGAGATCCTCCTGTCTCAGCCTCCCAAGTCCTGGGATTACAAGCATGTACCACCACACACCCGGCTACCAAAGTCAATTTTTGCTTAGAGTATGGTCTGCAGACCTGCAGCATCAGCGTCAACTGCAGTTTAGAAATGCAAACTCTCAGCTCCTTCTATAGATTTACTGAATTAGAACCTGCCTTTTAAAATAGCAGGTGATTTGCTGGTACATGTAAGTCTAAAAGACGCTTTCCCAGACATCCCGGGTGTTTCCATTCATGGTGTTATGGAATTTTCAAGATTGCTTTCTATAAGCAAGCCATGGACTTGGCCCAGCTGAGATGCTGAAGTGGCAGGGAAGGTGCCTGTTCTCTCACTGGATACCTCTGACCTCCAGCTCTCCGTGTCAGGGTGGACGGCGCCCCCTCCTGCCGGGTTCTGGCCAATCCCCATTGGAGCTGGTGGTTGCTCTAGATGAGTAGTTCTCCAAAGAGGGTATTTGGCAATACCTGCAGACACCCCCCCTCCACCCCAGTACTGGGGATTGAACCCAAGGGCATTCTACCTCTGAGCTACACTCCTAGCACTTTTTATTTTTTATTTTGAAACAGGGTCTTATTAAGTTGCTGAGGATCTCATTAAGTTGTTGAGATTGGCCTCAAACCTGCAATCCTCCTGTCTCAGCCTCCAAGTACTAAGATTACAGGCATGCACCACCATGCCCAGCTAACCTGCATACTTATTTTTATTGGGGTTGGGGGTGCTGCTGATATCTAGTGGGTGTAGGCCACAACTGATGATAAACATTTTATATTGCCCAGAACAGCTCCTCACAACAAGGAATTATCTGGCAACAGTGGCAAGATTGAGAAATCCTATACTAGTTTCAAAAGGACTTTTTGCAATGTTAAAAATGTTCTAAATCTGTGCTGCCCAAAATGGTAGCCACTAGTCACAGGTTATTATTGGACACTGGAGACATAATTAATGTATCTGAAGGACTCAATTCTAGGTTTAATTTTAATTTAAATAGCCCTGTAGTGGCTATCTATTGGACAGCATAGCTGCACTATGAGATGCTTGGGCTTCTCCCACCCATCAGCAGACGACGTAGGGGATACTAATTTTTGGAGCTGCAGCTTTTACAACCCATTTAGTCCATTAAGAAATTGCTCAAGCCAGGTGTGGTGGCACACACTTGTAATCCCAGTACTTGGGAGGCTGAGACTGGAGGATCTGAGTTTGTGGCCAGCCTCAGCTGCTTAGTGAGGCTCTCCGTAACTTAGTGAGACCCTGTTTCAAAATAAAGAATAAAAAAATAGGACTCAGGGTATAGGTTGGAGGTAGAATGCCTCTGGGTTCCATCCCTAGTATCACAAAAAAAGAAAGAAAGAAAGAAAGAAATTGCTCAAATTCTGTGGGCACAGTATATCTTTGGCTATTTGTGGGGAATATAGTATACTCAATAGAAGGCTAGGAATGCCATTCTTTTCATCCATATATCCTGATAAGTATCCCCTTTAAAAGAAACAACTCAGAAGATCTGTGTGCTTATGTCTAAGGAAGACTTGACATTTAGGGGAGAGTTTGTTTGAATATAACAGCTGATGGCAGTCGAGAGCAGAGGCACCTCTCTTCAGGAAACCCTTTGTAAGACCTCCCTGGGACGCGCCATCTGCTTTTTTTTTTTTTTTTTTTTTTTTTTTTGTGGTACTGGGGATTGAACTCAGGGGCATTTTACCTCCGAGCTGTACCCCAGCCCTATTTTTTATTATTTATTTTGAAACAGGGTCTCACTAAGTTGTGGAGTGACTCACTATGTAGCTGAGCCTGGCCGCGAACCCGGATCCTCCGGTCTCAGCCTTCCAAATGCTGGGCTTACAAGCGTGCGCCACCACACCCAGCTTGACAAAAGTAATTTTAACAAAGTAGTCTTCAGAGCTCAGCTCAATGGCCCAGTTCTTAGAGTTGGGAGAAACCCTGGCTTCTTGGCTGTTCATCACCGTCCCTCCCCTGGACACCTGAAATAAAAGGACCCATACTGGTGACTCAACCAGTGTCCAGGAAACAGGCACAGTCCTGGAGCCATCCCAGCAAACATGGAGTCTAGAAGCTTGCAGAGGGAGCATATGGTCTGTGGTCAGTGGTTTCCTCAGACCAGTGTCCTGTTTTCCAAGCACCGATTGGAAGGGTACTTAGGGGACATTCTAGAGACCCAGTTTATGTAGAAGATTGGGTTTCTTCTCCCCAACTCTGAAGTTGGTAGAATGCTGGGGTTTTTGTTTGTTTGTTTGTTTTGTTTTGGTGTGTGTGTGTGTGTGTGTGTGTGTGTGTGTGTGTGTTTACATATAAGTAATTAAAGTTGTGCTATGGTACAGATGTGTCCCCCAAGTTCATTTGTTGGACACTTGGTCCCCAGGGCAAGTATTGAGAAATGGAACATGTGTGTGTGTGGGAGGGAGGTGACTGGCAGAGTCCTTATGAATGGATTAATCCATTAATGGATTCATGGATTGATGGATTATTCAGGGAGTGGGTTAGTTACCAGGAGAGTAGGTCTGTTACAAAAGCTAGTTTGGCCATCTCTCGGAAATCTCTTTACTGTGACCTGTCCTGTGCTGGCCTGGGGAAGCTGCAGACTGTCCCTATCAGTAAGGAAGTCCTTACCACATGCTGGTGTCATGCTCTTGGACTGCCCAGCCTTCGGAAATCTGAGCTAAATAAACCTCTACTTGAAAATAAATTACCCAGTCTATGGCATTCACTTATAGCAAGAGAAAATGGACCAAGACATAGAGTTGTTTCCTTTGTCATCCACCATGGAGAAGAGTATGGAGTATAATAATCCAACTCTTGGGCAGACATCTGAAAGCCCCAAGGAATTCCAGTACTAGGGAGGGCAACTTTGGGTGTCTCCTAACTACTAGAGAGAGAGAAAGAGGGGAGAGGGAGAAGGAGAGGGAAAGGGAGAGGGAGTGGAAGAGGGAGAGGGAGAGGAAAGAGAAGGAGGAGAAGGAAAAGGAGAAGGAGAAGAGGAGGAAAGGAAGAAGGGAGGAGAGAGAAAATATGTGTTTTGTGTGAAGTGGTTGTGTGTGAGAAGGTGTATTTATATGTGTGTGTGTGTGTGTGTGTGTGTGTGTGTGAGAGAGAGAGAGAGAGAGAGAGAGAGAGAGAGAGAGAGTTTATTTATGTGTGTAATTAAATTGATGCTCTGGGACATTTTTCTCCCTGCCTACTTTAAATTCCTCCAATTCTCCCACCCTATCCTTAGCCACTCTAGCCTGAGATACAGGTTGTCCCAGCCAGGGCTTGAACAGGTAGAATGGACAATTTGCCTGATGTCGCAGGTCATGGGAGCACAGGTATCTCTTTGAAGGCCAGGGTATGTTTGAGGAGAGAATATTTTCTACAGCTTACCAGCACAAAACAAAGTAGGAAAGAGAGGGATGTGTACTTTTTCAATAAAATATGTCTTAATTCTAGATGGGTTTCATATTTCCTAACATCTAATGAAAAGATCTATCTTATTTTAATGGTTATCATCACAATAAGACCTCAAGCCTTTGATGCTTTTATACAAAACAACAACAACAACAACAACAACAAAAAAAAAAAAAACAAGCATGGCTATCTTTAAAATTCTTTTCTTCTTCCACCTGCTTTTGAGTGATCTATTTTGGCCTGAATAGATTAAAACTCATTCCCCTTGTTACCCTGTCGCACCCATTCCTTTCAATCCCATTGGCAGGATTTGTTTGATCTGAAATCCTGTGAGTATCTCCTATGATGTGTTTGTTGCAGGGTTAGAATTATGACACAAATAAGATGACTTCTGCTGATAAGGCAGTTTTGTTTTCCATTTATATTTAGGCCTGTTAATAAGACAGCATGAACTGAAGAGCTTGTGCTCGTGTTCAAATATGGTTTGTTCCCTCTGGAAACTGATACTGAAATATGATCCCTATGTGAGGTAAGACAGTGGAAACTTAATCAGACTATGGTGTTCAGAGGTGGGCCTGGGGGGTAGTGATTAGGATTAGAGAGGTCATCAGGTAGAGCCCTTGTGATTGGAGACTGGTAAATTTATTAGAAGAGGAAGAAAGGCCTGAGGACATGCCTGCTCACATGCGTGCTCGTAAGCATGTGATTCCCTGCACTGACTCAGGACTGGCAGCAAGAAGCCATCACCAGATTTCCTCCCCACTCACATACCTTGGAGCTCCAGTACCAGGAGCCAAAATGAACTTCTTTTCTTTATAACTTAACCAGTGTGAGGTATTGTGTTATTAGCAACAGAAAGAGTATCAAAACAGACAGTTTGCCTTGGGAAGGGTCTGCCTGGAAATCTGTGTTCTAAAAAATACTAGAATTTAAAAATAGGCTAGGGCAGGATACGGTGGCACACACCTGTAATTCCAGTACTTGGAAGGTTGAGACAGGAGGATTGCAGGTTCAAGGCCAACCTCAGGAACTTAGTGAGACCCTTGGCAACTTAGTGAGACTCTGTTTCTAAAAAAAAAAAAAAAGGGCTGGGGAGTATAGCTTGGAGATAGAATGCCCCTGGCTTCAATCCCTAGTACTAGTGAATTAATTAATGAATGAAAATAGACTAAAAACACAAATCCTGGAGCATCGAGAGTTTTACCTCATGGTTTCTGTGAGAGACAGCTGCTAAGCAATGCTTTCCCCCAGATTTGTCTGTGTCTTTCAGGACTTCTTAGACAAGAGAAGGGCTTTATATTTAGAGGAGGATTGCATGGGAATATTGTTTACCCACATACAACTGCTGTGGCGCAATACCAAATACATTTTTAGTCTTTGCCTCCTGTTCCTGGCAGAGAACTTCTAAAACCCTCAGAATTTCCTGAGCAATGAGGGCATATTTTGTTATGCAGAATGAGCCCTTTGTAGAGAAGCTACAAGACAAAGGTAAGGGACTCTGAGTTTCTAGAGGTGACAAATCTTGGGAAAGAAATATCTGGGGGAACCAATGGTAGATGAGGGCTGGTTAGTAAAGTCTGTTTGTGTAGACCCTTTCTCAGCACCATTTCATCTCTTGGGTTAGATGTCCTGGTCCTTATATAGGAAGCGGGAGCAGGGGACACCGTTTCATGGAGAATTTATGTTCTGTGTTCAAGCAGAACATCACCAAAATCAGATGCTAGCAGTTTTGAAAGGGCATTGCAGGCCTGTGTGGGCCTTGCTCCATTATTAGGCTAGTCTAGCACTGGTGCCCTCACACACCATCAAGGAAACATTTGCCTAAGTACTCCGGGGCACACAGCACCTTAGTCCACAGTAGCTGCTACTAATGGGCACTGGTCCCCACTGAGGCTCCTGAGTTGGAATGAAAGTCATAATTCCAATAGGCTAAGGATGGGCTGGCTACAGGCAGAGAGGGTTAGCTCTAAGGGTAGAGCTAAAAAGGACATATTAAGAATAGCATAATATGACGTAGCTTATTCATAATATGAATAGCATAATATGACTTACCCATCATTTCTAGCAGAAGAAACTTTGAGGATTAATATTACCATCCCAGGCTGGGCATGGTGGTGCACACCTGTAATTTCAATACTTGGGAGGCTGAAACAGGAGGATCTCAGGTTTGAGGACAGTCTCAGAAACTTAGCAAGATCCTGTTTCAAAACAAACAAACAAACAAACAGTAGGACTGGGGGTATAGCTTGGAGGTAGAATACCCCTGGTTTCAATTCCCAGCACCACAATTTTTTGTAATTACCATCTTAGCAACACACACAAACCACACCTGTATTCTGAGTTAAAAATTTTCAATTTATTGTAGCATTACTATCAAGAGGATATATTCAGCATAGTATCACTATCAGGAGTACACATAAGTACCTGGATAATGCTAACAATAAGATATGAGGAATGCTGTAGGGTTAATCAAAAGCTCATCCCTTGGGTCCAGAAGGCTGAAAGGAAATGGAATGAAGAAGGGAAGACTAAAGAATGCTGGCAGGCAATCACCACCACATATTAACGTCTTGAAGAAGGGCAGAAATGGGGATTGTATGCCACACTGAGCCACAAACAGAACAAATCAGGAGCTGCTGGCCAGATAACTCTATGGCTGGGATGGAAGGTGGGAGACAGAACAGAAGAAAGCAACTCTTTAAAATATGTACCCTAAGCTGGGCACAGTGGTATACACCTGTAATCACAGGACTTGGGAGGCTGAGACAGGAGGATTGCAGGTTCAAGATCAGCCTCAGCAATTTAGTGAGACCCTCAGCAACCTAGCGAGACCCTATTTCAAAAAACAAAACAAACAAAAAAGCAAAAACTAAAAAAATTAAAAAGGGCAGAGGGATGTAGCTCAGAGGTAGAATGCCCCTTAATGCAATAAGCAAGACCACCCTGCTCAGAAACCCCAGGTTGGGAGCCTGCTGCCTTCCCAGCCTTCTCCCCCGCACAGACACCATTCCAGGCCTTCTGCTGCTGCTTCTCCTCCTCTTCTCTGTCTCAGTTCAGGAGCTGGGAGGCTCTCTGGAAGCGGAGGTGCCTGCACCCTGGCACATTTCCTCCCTGTCATCTTCGGACTCTGATGCTGATAGGAACAAGCTGCCTATGCCCGAAGGGGCGTCCCGAAGTAGGTGGCCCAGCTGCTTCTCATAACACTCCACTGCTTGCAGCAGGTCTCCTTTCTGCTTGTGAAGTATTCCTCGGCGATACCAATAATCGGGTGCATCTCGTGGAGGAAGATTCTCAGCTGTGTTCTGTAGTTGGTCCCTCATCTCTTCTTTCTCAGTCGATTCTTTGCTTATGGAAAGACTCTGGAAGCAATCCAGGACAGCCGCATCTTCAGAATGACCATGATCCTCCTGATGGCTGGGCAGATGGAGTTGTTGCCTCTCAGCAGTGGGGGGCTCCTTACCAAACGCCATCTGATAATATTTTTCTGCTTCCAGGAACTCGGGGAAAGCAGAATGTGTACTCAGAGGAACCGGTTTCTCCTCCAGAATTTTCTTTATATAGTTTACCGCCATTGTCCTTAATTCTTCGATCTTCTCTCTGTTTCCACTGGCTTCAGATATTCCTATAGTCTGTGTTTGTTTTACCTTTTCTTTGTAGCAGCTCATTATATAGTAGTAGAGGTGGTCATTGTGTGATGTGGATTCCAGTGCTCTTTGAAAGAGGTCAACGGCTTTGTCTAGGTTCCCCTTTTTCTTGTAAAAATTGGCTGCGCTTCGGAGGACATCTGTTTGGTTAGGAGCCTTCGCCAAGGCCTCTTTGATCCATTCCTCCGCTTCTGTCTCTTCATTCATCCTCTGCAGTTTCAGGGCCAAGAGAATTTTGAGATACTGGATGTCAGGATTCAGCTCAATGGCCTGCTTCAGGGCCTCAACAGACAACGTCTTTTCTGATTTATCATCCAGATGGTATGTCGCAATTGCCAGTCCAGCGGAAAATTCTGAGTTGTTGGGTTTCTTTTCCAGAGCCCTCTCAAAACACATCTTAGCCCTTTCATTTTTTCCGCACTTTAGTCGTGTCCATCCTTCTTCACAGTCAACCTCGGGACACTCAATACTGAAAGGATTTGCAAACTTCTCACAAATGTGTTTCACCTTGTCAATAGAAGTCTGAGCATCAGAGAATCGGCCCATGTGATAGTAGACCCAGGCATAGTTTCCCCAGGTTATCAGACTTCTGATTTCGGCTTGGTCATCATGCTCTTCCTTGATTGACTCTTCAGCTTTTTGTAAGTACTCCAGGGCTGCTTCATTTTGACCATGTAGGTGTTTTATGTAGGCCAGTAAGTTGTACATCGTGGCTTTGGACTTGGTGTTTAAAGACTCAATCTGGTTCCACACTCTGCTTTCTAGAAGACAGGAGACACCTTCTTCCTTGAATAAGTTCCAGGTGAAATGGCACTTTAGCTGTGGAAGGATTTTCTCCAGGGAACTCTTGGTAACCTCACTGTGGAGAAAAGATACACGTTCACTATGATGTATACCTGCCAAGCATTATACTCTATTGTGGTTAATCTCATATGTCAACTCAACTGGGCCATGGGATGCTTAGATATCTGGTTAAAAAATTTTCAACCTTGCTAGAGATGTTGGATTCAGACCACACTGTGAACTACATGGCTCTAAAAAGATTTCACTTTGGGGCAGTCATTTTCAATTGCCAGTTTCTCACCCCTGAAATACTCTTTAAACAGGTAAGCTTCACTTTAAATCAACATCCTTCCCACTTGTTCCACCTCCCACCTACTTTCTCTGCTCACATTTGCACATAGACAATGCAAGAAACACTGTATGCATTTAAGGAAGAGGGAACTTCTTGGAGGTGCACCTCTACAATTCAGCAGTTCTCAAACTTTAGTATTTATATGAACTACCAACGGTCCCTTTTAAATGTCTATCCCTACACCCACTTTATTTCAGATTTACTCAGCCAGGAGTTCAGAATACCCAGTAATTTGCATTCTACTAGAGCAACTGAGTTTGCTATGCCGCAGGGCATCTACAGTGGTGGTGGGGAGGGGGAGTCTAGCTGATCCATTGGAAGATGACTCAGGGAGAAACATTACCCAGCTCCAAAAAGGCAAACTTTACGGTCCAAGTGACCTTATCATGACTTGGAGTTTTGCAGTGCTAAGTCAACCGTTAAAACATTTGTGGAGAAGAAAGCATGTTATTAAAATAACCACAATGGATCGCTTCTAGGTCTTTTGGCTAAGATAATGTGTAAAATAACCACAACGGAAGTCCACAAATCTCAGATTTAGTCTTTTCAATTACAGGGAACTAAAGAGGGATGAAGACCTCCAGCAACTTTGCTCCAGCCTCCTTCCTTCACTAATCTGAAAGGCTCTGAGCATGCACTCTCTTGGGGCTCTCTCAGCAAGCTCCTGTCTCTTCCCCACTCCCAGGTCCCTCTTCCCTCCAGGTCCTTAGGCTGCCTGACTCAATAAATCAGAGTCATAGAAATAAAAATGCAAAAACTGGTAAGGCGGGTTAATATGTGAATTAGAAAAAATGCATATTAAATTTCTGAGCACTATAATTGAGGAAGTATGACAAGAACTAATTTTGCTAAAAATAGTGACTCTTCACATAGACCTCCAGATATCTAATGGGTAACAAAAAGTAGGGTAAAAGCTTGGCATCTCTGCTTTCATTTTGCATTCCTTTGCTATCTTCAACTTTGGATCAGATTCCTATGTAACTCTGCCCATAGACATGCTAGCTGTTTAAGGAGTAAATGCATAGAAACTGGTCATACAGGTTGATTAGTTCTAAATTTAGTAAGCCTCTCATCCCCCTTCAAGACTGAAGACCCCAAGATAAGAGTGACTAAGATATTTTCAAAATTCTAGGAGCAATGAGCCTTGCAGGCAGATCACTGCATGATGGGACTGTCCCCCTTAGCAGGAGTAATGACCCCATGATGGAACCAAGGCTGCCCCACTAAGCAGGAGCAATCAAACAATACCAAAGTCCCCTGCAGAATCTCACAGAAACAAACCTAAGATAACAATCAGACCACAGTTTGACCAAGACTGCCTAACTATGCATACTTCCTGCCCCCCCCCCCATCCCCGCACTTTTGCTCTTTCTTCTATATAAACCTGAAGTTCTTGTTAGGTGCCTCTGAAGACAGGGCGAAGGATGCTAGAGCCCTGCTTCCCAGTGTGGCCACACTGAATAAATAAATTCCTTTCTTGCTTCGTCACCACTCATGTCTCTGCCTGAACTCTCGAGACAGAAGCTAGTCTACAGGGACTCCCTCAGAGTTAGAGCTCTGTCCAGACTCCAGAAACAAAAGTTGCATGTAAGAATAAGAGCTCCTCAGTAGGACTCAGGAGGACACTTGCAGCTGGCAGATGCCAGGCATTTTCTCAAGTGATTTCCCCTTTGGAAATTTCTATTACTGTTGGAAAAGAGCAACCCAACTTCTGTCCCTACAGAGAATCTTGATGTGGGTTCCAGGCCAGCATATTCCAGAGGGTCCCCCTTGGACCTTCTTGGGTGAGTGGATCTAGACACAGCCAAGCATAGGATGTCACAAAGCTTCTTGTGCAGGCTGGCTACCAAGACACTGGACAAGGCTTGGCTTTCTGGTTACTTTTGTTACCCATTAGATATCATGCAGTCACAACTAATATCACTGTGACCAGCAACAATTATATGGAAAAGGGTAACTGAAGTACTTGACAGTGAATTCCTTTCACTTATTCCATCCCCCAAAATGATCTTGTTTTGCAAGTCCTTGAGGCCAAGGGAAGGGCAGCCAGTCTCTTTTTCCTCCCTTCTAGAGTGGTTATAGGATCCTCCCTTCTTAAGCAATCAACCCTCCATCCTTCCCTGTAGATGTTTGGTGGGAAAGGTATTTTTATTTCCCTGCTTATCTTCTTGAGGCTCTACCAATAGCAGAACTCTAGCAGGTCTATATGCATTTTTAAAAATCAAATTTACTGAGGTTAACTTGGCATGGTGGTGTATGCCTATAGCAAGGACCTGAGCAATTTAGTAAGACCCTGTTTCAAAACAAAAAATAAAATAGGAGCCGGGCATGATAGTGCACGCTTGTAATCCCAGCATTTAGGAGGCTGAGACTGGAGGATCCGGGTTCGAGGCCAGCCTCAGCTACCTAGTGAGGCACTCCGCAACTTAGTGACACCCTGTTTCAAAATAAAGAATAAAAAATAGGGCTGGGGCTATAGCACAGAGGTAGAATGCCCCCAGGTTCCATCCCTAGTACTGCAAAAAAAAAAAAAAAATAGGGCTGGGGGTAGCTCAGAAGTAGAATGCCCCTGGGTACAATTCCCAGTACCACAAAAAATATTAATTTACTGAGATTATACTTTACATCCTGCAAAATGCACCCACTTTGAAAGTACAGTTGGATGAGTGTTGATAAATGTTTATACCTACGTAGCCATATACACTCCCTATGGGCGAATGTCTATCATTCCAAAAGATTTCTTCATGTGTCTTCCTATTTTATCCCTACCATTTCCACACAGCCATTAGTCATTGGGGATTAAACCAGTATTAGATCAGAGACTACATCATTATGTATTTGAGGAGAAATTACTTTCTGCTGGTCACCAGCATTGACCACAGCAATAAAAAGCTCTAAGCTCTGGGTTTCATTTTCATATAGGAAATGAAACCCAGAAAAAAAAATCTGTAAAAAAAATTGTTTTTTCTACCTGTGAACGTGGTGTGTGTGTGTGTGTGTGTGTGTGTGTGTGTGTGTGTGTGTCTGAGGATTGAACCCAGGGTTGTTATTCTACCTATGAGCTACACCCCCAGTCCTATTTTATTTTTTATTTTGAAACAGGGTCTCAAGTAAGTTGCAGAGGGTCTTGCTAAGTTGCTGAGGCTGGCTGCAAACCTGCAGTCCTCCTGTCTCAGGCTCCCAAGTCCTGGGATTACGGGCATGCACCGCTGTGCCTGACTCTACTTCCCCCCTTGAAGTGATCAATTTCTGATGCGCACAAGCTGGGTTTGCAGTACTGATTCCATCTTTCACAATAGCTGCTGAAAATGAATGCTTCCTTTGAAAACCACAAGAAAAAAAGCCTTTGGCTGAGTCATTTCAAATAACAAAAAAACCACCACAACAAAATAAACGAACAAACAAACAACAACAAAAAACAAGAAACAGAAACAAGCTAGGCAATAAGCAAACAATTGAAAAAGATCCAAACGGTAAAGGCATGTTGGATCTTTAAGCAAGAGGACAGTTCCAGAAGCTCCCTGCACAGCAGAAGCTCTGCTTACTCTTTGCATTCGAGAGCAAGAGCGGGCACACATTCTTGTTTCACTGACCTCATGATTGCAGTCTGCTTCTTGCTCTGAAAGCCTGGAAACACAGCCAGTGTATTCCTCAGAAATCTTTCCCGTCTGCCTCAAGTAAATGCTGAAGGAGTTATATGAAGGGGGGACCTGGGGCGGAGAAAGCCCTGCTGATTCCTGTTTCTGAGAAATTGCCTGAAATGAAAGGGAAGAGGAAAATGGAAAGTGAAACTAACATGCATTTGTCAAGAGGAGGAAAACGAAACTTTCTATTGACATCTGCTGCTCCTCATTCAAAGCCTGGAATCTTATAGAGCTAGAGAAGGCACTCCTGGCACTCAGCCTGGGAGGGGCCCAGGAAGCTGCATTTTAAGTGAGCCTCTGCTGTGGGGGTTTCTGGGACCACCTGATATGAAAGACTATCTCAAAATACATTGCAAAAGGTAGAGTAGAAGGAATAAAAAATTTAGGCAGGAAGGAGACATTGGAAAGGAAAGGAAAAATATAGCTTTAAAATCTGGAGAGTTCATAGGCCCTGCCCCCACCTGAGATTCTTTAGGACAAAGGCCAGACTTCATCGACCACCCACTCTTGAAACCTGAGAAAGGAGGAGGATCCAACTTGGAACGCCTACCTACCGACTGCCAATACCTGAGAAAGGAGGAGGTCCAGACTGCTTCTGTGGTCACCCCTCTTAAAAGTTTATATAAGAGCTGAAAGAGACAGAAAAACTCCTCTTTTCGCCCTCCTGCTCCGGATTACCCGTCCCTTGTTTTCCTGAATAAATACCTGACTGGCATATGTTAAAATTCTTTTTATAACGGAGGCTAAGGACCCACGAGTGGGACGTGTTATCCCACAAGTTTCATCTGATAAAAAATTTACTTGTGGGAGACAATTGCATGCAGAGACTTAGATTTAATTCTCTCTGTTCACATATCTAGCTCTGGAAATTTCATGGAATCAAGTCACTGAGCCTGGATTTCCCTTTTATCTCACACTAAATATAGGAGCTGAGTAGTGTAGCTCTCTGAAGTCTAAGGCAATCTAAAATGGAAAATAATAATACAAGTGTTATTATTTAACCAGCAGATGGATGGATGATAATTTTTATATTTATGCTTTGAGCTCTGAAGAAGTGATGTTATCCTAAGAAAGTCTTTAAAAATTTTTTAAAAAATATTTCCCAGGCATAAAATTCCTTTCCTTTTCCCTTTCTTTTCTTCCCTCTCTTCTTCCTTCCCTCTCTCCCTCTCTTTCTTTCTTTCTTTCTACCTCTGAGTTACACACCCAGCCCTATTTATTTTTTATTTTGAAACAGAGTCTCACTAAGTTGCCAACGGCCTCACTAAGTAGCTGAGGCTGGAGACAAACCTGCAATCCTCCCATCTCAGTCTCCTAAATTCTAGGATTACAATTGTGCACTACCACGCCTGGTTAAGAGTATACATTAAAAAAAGGGTACATGGATCTCTGCGACTCAGAATTCTGTGTTTAATCCTGGCACAGTGACACCTAAAACCCTAAGCATCCAGCCCAAAGAGAACTTGTCCATCTTTAACTTCTTTGCTCAAATATAAAGGAAATTGTTTCTTAAACATTCACATTGTGAAGGTGCTGACTTTAGAGATAGGTGGCTTTAGAATGCAGAGAGGGGCTGAGCAACAGAAGTGGTTAGATCAGAGAAAAGGCAAACCAACTAAACGGGTCAAAGCCTTCCTTTTGCCAGAATGCAGTAGATTCTAGCATGATGAAGACTACATACATACATATACATATATGTATATATACATATATATACATATGCATAGATGTATATATTATTTATTTATTTAGCACATAGCACCAATTATCTGTTTTCTTGTTTCTCTTTTTACACTAATTCCTGGCTCAAGAAATACTCAGGAATTGGCCCTGTATTTGTGAAAGTTGCATATGGTGGCTGAATAACATTCTTCATTATTAAGAAATTAATATTATTCTTTTTCTCTTCATTAGTTGGAAAAAATAATTTATTGAATTTTATTCTAGTATAATAAAAAATGTCCTTCCCGAAAGGAGTTATAAAAAGGGAAATGCATACTTCCCTAAAATTATAATAGAAACATTTAAAAGCACATGTGGAACAACTCTGCCTTCTTTGGAAGACTGATGGAGCCCAGGTATTCTTCTCAGTCCTTAGAGGGTGCTGTAGTTGCTCCTTAGATCACATTATATATCCCACTTCCATCTCTCATTGAGGAGAATACGAGGCACAGGATGCAAAACGATCTAATGCTAGGCACTAGGCACTTCCTTGACTTTGTCAATATTGATGGATAAAGCCAGGCATGGTGGTGCACACTTGTAATCCCAGTACTTGGGAGGCTGAGACCGGAGGATCCGGGTTCGCGGCCAGCCTCAGCTATTTAGTGAGGCTCTCCACAACTTAGTGAGACCCTGTTTCAAAATAAAGAATAAAAGCCGGGCGTGGTGGCGCACGCTTATAATCCCAGCATTTGGGAGGCTGAGACCGGAGGATCCGGGTTCGCGGCCAGCCTCAGCTACCTAGTAAGGCACTCCGCAACTTAGTGAGACTCGGTTTCAAAATAAAGAATAAAAAAATAGGGCTGGGGGTATAGCTTGGAGGTAGAATGCCCCTGAGTTCAACCCCCAGTACCACAAAAAAAAAAAAAAAAAAAAAAAAGAATAAAAAATAGAGCTGAGGGTAGCTCGGAGGTAGAATGCCCCTGGGTTCAATCTCCAGCACTGCGCACACGCACGCACATACACACACACACACACACACACACACACACACACACACACACAAAATTGATGGATAAAGGAGGAAATTTTTTTAAACATTGGAATATAAATACAATGTTAACTACCTGAAATTGCTTAGGAAATAGTCTTGGTAAATTGAAGAAGCTAACAAATTGCCTGTCTTAAAAGGATAACTGAAATTGCACGACATGACAAAAATTCATCCTGTTCAACAAGACACCAGATGGGCATGAATCCTCCTCACCTTAGTAATGGTTTTTGAGATAAGTGTTAGTGAAGTTTGAAAAATCACCTTCTCTTTTGAAGACCATTTGGTGCTTCATATGCAAAGTTACGACTACATGATGAACCAACACTAATTTCAAAAGGGTCCTTATGATACCAGATACAGAGCAATGACCTCTCAGTATACAGAAAATTTTTATATATGATGGAAATGAAATCAATATGTTGAAGAGACATCTTTATTCTCATGTTCACTGTAGTACCTCCCAATAGCCAAGCTGTGAATCAGCCTAAATGTCCATCATTCAGTGGTGAATGAATAAAGAAAACGTGATATATATGTACATATATACATATATATTTTACATATAATGTAATATATAATATGTATGTATGTATATACATCTACACCCAATAGAATATTTTTCAGCGTTAAAAAAAATTCTGTCACTTGCAATAACACGGATGAGTCTGGAGAACATTTGAGAGGTGAAATAAGCCAGCACAGAAAAAAAAAAAAAAAAATAGGTGACACATGATCTCACTTATATGTGGATTCTAAAAAAGTTGAACTCATATGAGCGGAGAGTAGAGTGGTGGTTACCAGGAACAGGTGAGGTAGGGTTTGGAGAAATGTTGGCTGAAGGGTACAACATTTCCATTAGCTAGGAAGAATAATTTCAAGAGACCAATTGTACAACACATTGACTATCCTTAATAACAATAAATCATATTCTTGAAAAATCACTAAGAGAGAGATTTTAAGTGTTCTCACCACACACACACACACACACACACACACACACACACACACGAAGCATGAGAGGTAATACATAAATAAATTAGCTTGATTTAGCCATTCCAAAATTTTTACATCTTTCAAGACATCATGTTGTACATGATAAATATATGTAATTTTTATTCATCAATTAAAATCAAAGAATTGAAAATTAATTAATTAATAAAACAAATTCATGTTACTTTTAAACTTGTACACACATATATATGAGTTTACGTATTTTTTATTATTACCTCTAAGCTACACCCCCAGCCCTGTTTTTTATTCTTTATTTTGAAATGGTCTCACTAAGCTGCGGAGGGCCTCACTAAGTAGCTGAGGCCGGCGGCAAACACGAATCCTCCCATCTCAGCCTTCCAAGTACTGGGATTACAAGCGTGTGCCACCATGCCCAGCTGGTGAGCTTACATATATATAAGTCAATTTTTCTTCTGAATTTGGATTTTTCATTTTGTACCCATCTGCTGATGAATATTTCCCAGGTATGGGTATTTAAATATAAAATAAAATAGGTCTAGATTTTTAAACCCATACTCTACTCAGAAAAGAGAACACAGAATTTATGCAATTTACCTGTTGGTTTCAAAAGCAATGACAGTATTTAAAATCTTTAATTTAAAAATTAAAAGTAGCCGGGCGTGGTGGCGCATGCTTGTAATCCCAGCATTTGGGAGGCTTAGACCGGAGGATTCGGGTTCTCAGCCAGCCTCAGCTACCTAGTGAGGCACTCCACAACTTAGTGAGACCCTGTTTCAAAATAAAGAATAAAAAATAGGGCTGTCGATGTAGCTCAGAGGTAGAATGCCCCTGAGTTAAATCCCCAGTACCACAAAAAAAAAAAAAAAATACACACACACACAAAAAAAATTAAAAGTAATAATAAGAGGGGTACAACACACATAAAAAAAAAAGCTTTCGAAGTAAAAAATAGAAGATAATGAAAAAAGTGTTCTTTATATACATTTGCAACAGGAGTGATTATTTCTTTTAAATTGGTATATTAAAATATCATTCGCAAACCATACAATTCATGCATTTGAAGTGCACAATTAATAGCTGTTAATATATTCGCAGAGCTATGTAACCACCACCATAATCTGTTTAAGTACATTCTCACTATCCCCAAAAGAAACCCCATGCCCTTTGTCTGTCACCCCAATCTTCCTGCCCCATGACCAGTATAGGCAATTACTAATCAATTTTCCGTCTCTACATGTTTGCTTACTTTCAACATTTTATGTAAATACAATTACATAATACATGACCTTTTGTAGCTAACTTCTTTCTCTGAACATAATGTTTTTAAGGTGCATCTATGTTGTAGCATGTAGCAGAAAGTATTTCACTTATTTTTATTGTCAAATAATATTTCATTGTATGGATATACCATATTTAAGATACCCATACACTAGTTGATGGCCTGCTTTTGGGCTATCATGAATAATGCTGCTATGAATATTTATGAACCGTGAATGTTTTGTATGAACATCTCATTACTTCTCCTAGGTATAAATCTAGGAATTAAATTGCTAGGCCATGTGATAACTCTATGAGTCCCATGAGTTACCATGTGGGACTGCCACTTGTTTTCCAATGTGGCTGCACCATTTTACATTAAGATGTATGTGACATATACATATATACACACACAATGGAATTTTAAAAGGAATTAAATATGACTATGCATAAGGTGATATAGAATTTCTTTTTCTGAGCTCTCAGAGGATGAATTACAAAGAGAGAAATCTGCAGGGGAAAAAAATATGCTGACATGAAATTTGTGCTTGACCAAAGATAGACTGAAAAACAAAACATGACTAGATTGGGTGTGGTTCAAACTGTCCTTCACTGGCTTGTAACATAGGTTTGAACTAAGTGTTCATGAGAAATACTAAACTTTGAGCTCCACCCAAACCTACTGAATCATAATCTGCATTTCAACAAGATTGTCAGGAACTTGTGTACACATGACACCACTTTCCTGTTCTGCACATTAAAACTTGAGAAGCATTGGTATAGTTAGAACTAAGAGTGAGTGCTGGACTACACGCAAAACTGTGGGTCAGTGTGATTGTTACGGGACATTTCAGGCATGCAAGTCATTTCCTCCGCCAGTCATTCCCTCCCTGTTCCTATTTCACCTTCTTAGATAACCTACCTACACTCCTTTCTCAGAAAGCCTACACTCAGGCCCTTGATATGGCTGGCCTATGATCTCAGTCTCTTGCTCACACTAGATTATATTAGGGATGGATAATAAACTTGAAATGGGCCAAGCCAATTTCTCTTTGTAATTTTAATTAGATGAAAGTGATGTGTCAGTTAACTATTTCATCACTGTGACCAAAATGCCTGACAAGAACTACATAAAGGAGGACAAGTTTATTTGGTTCGTGGTTTCAGAGGTTAGATCCACGGTCAATAGGCTCCACGGTAGAAACATCATGACAGCACAGTGTGGTGGAGGAAAGCTTTAGCTCAAGGCAGCTGGGAAGCAGAGGGAGAGGAAGGAACCAGGGACACATAGCCCCCAAGACTATCCACCAGTGACCTACTCCCTCTGGCCACCTGCTGCGCTCACCCCCCAGTAAATCCATTTGGATTATTAACGCATCAATGGATTTATCCACCGATGATGTTAGAGCCCTCCTAATTCAATTATTTCACCTCTGAACATGGCTGAATTGCCAACATGTGAGCTTTTGGGGAGACATTCCAGATCCAGACCATAACAAATGATTATAGAAAGTCTTTGTAAAATAATTGAGTTATGAGATAGTAATCCAGGAGGGCTATTTTCCATTTTATGCACAGAGATGCAAAGTCATTTTTTGAAAGAGAAACTTAAAGGAACAAGATACAGTGAGAGGAAGTGAAGGAGGTAGAAGAGGAAGAGGAGTGGGTCACGGGAGTAAGCACAAAGTACTCTGAGGTCCAGAGTGTAGACAGAGTTCAGACATAAGAATCATACTCTTAAACATTTTATTTACTTGAGATTTATATGGCCAATGCTTCCTTTGGGAATAAATGCTCAGAAGGTTCATCAGACTGACACAAATTAAAGACAGATAATATCAATATTGGTGAGGATGCTGGAAACATTACTTCTCATATTTTTCTGGTGGAAATAATTAATTCCTACTTAATGTCTAGATCAATCAACGATCTACCTAAAAGCCTGTGCCCATGTTTTAAAATAGTCTAATCAACCATTATAAACCATATCTCATCATTTTATCAAAATGTTTTAAGCTCCAATTAGATAACAGCATATTTTGTTTCACTAAGCCCAAAAAATAGATGCGTAAATTTGAGTTTTTAATGCAATACTTGATGACAAATTGGTAAATTTAATATTAAAATGGGAAAGAGAAAAATATATGCTCAATAGCTCACAGCTCTCATATCACAGAGTCTCTTTTCTGTCAGTCAAGTGCAAAAGATAAGTAGGCTTAATTCTTTGGGATATCTAGGATGCTGGAAGGGTAGGAGAAAGGATTTCCAAATGTTTTTAGTTAATTAAATCTGTGTTAACACTTCCAGGGCACCATCATCCAGGACTCGAGAAGGAGCTCATGGAATTTTCAGATTCAGAGTAAAATTTACTTTTTATTTTAAAAGTTGATCCAATTCAAAAAATGACACAAACTTGGATCCCTTCTATTTCTAACCAGTGAGACAGGGACTAAGGCCATGGCGTAATGCATCATTTGCCTGTTCTGTAGCCTCTTTTTCAATAGCCTGAAGAATACTAAAGAGGAAAGCAGAGCTGTTTGGGATTTGTTCACAAGCTTCCAACAAATCCTACCTCTGATTTACTTTCCAGTTCTAAGTCCTGTATCTAAGGCAGTTAAAGGGAACTGCCATGCACAGCTGAGAATGCCTGTGTTACATCTACATACACTTTGAAACACCTAAGGATTTTAATCACTTCCCCTCTTTGTAGCCTCCTAAAAAGGTATAGATTACCAGCAATGAGGCAGTTGCTCTGTAAAGCAAGAAGAAATTTCCTTACCTACCAGTCTAAGTTAGTCCCTTCTCCAAAAGAGACAATGGAAGGCGTGAGCAAGGAAGGGAGGAAACAAAAATGTATAGTCTATGTTGGAACCCACAGTCCCCAGATTGACATCCAGGGCTGACTGCAGATGGTAGGGATCCTGACACAAGTCTCATCTGTGTTTATGATCAGGATTGTAATGCAGCATTCCAGTCTCACTGGATGCCTGTTTTTGAGTCACTTGACATGGGTTGGGAGTAAAGATGAAAGTAGATCATGACTCAGTCTGCTGCTCCTAAGAAATGGGTATGAGCTTAATGGAAAAAAGAAGAAACTGAGGAATCTTTTCACTGAGAAATAAGTATTACTTGCAACCATTCCCATTCCTTCATTATTGCAAACACATCTGAGAACTTCTTTGGGGTATCAGGATTCTCAAAGTGTCAATCAAACATGGAAAAGAGTGAGATGCATTGAAGCAATTTTATGGGCAGCGGACATTGATGGTTTGGGTGCTGGAGCTATACAAACAGCAGATACAATCAGATAATCCCGTATTTGTTCATCAGCACCTCTGGGGATTCTTTACTTACCTTAGTGAGTTTGTAGAGGAGTTTGAATGTCATGTACTGGGAGATGTGTTTAAGAGGCAGGGAATTATGGACCAAGACCAATTAATGTGACTTCATTTGTTATCACTATCTGAAGAATGAAATTTTAGGAAACATGAACTACCTATATAATTTTCTGATTGTTTCCCAATCCCTTGTTAGTTTTGAGTTCTCCAATACAAATTAAGTGTAAAAGATCAGACATTCCTATTCTTCCCTTTCCATCTTTTCCCCTCTCGGTGTCCTGCTCCAGCAAAAGTTTGGTGGCATGACATGCAAGAATAAGATTACATATGTCTAGTATACATTCTTTTAGCACACACAGGTGCCAGTGTTCTTCTCCCTTTCACTCAGAATACTCCTGGTTCTCTTCCCTAGGCACCAGATCCAACAATCAGTTACTTGGGCAAAGTGATCTAGCCCTTTCTGTGGAATGTACACTTGTTGATGGAATGAATTTACCATTGTGCCTGGCATCATTTGTACTTTCCACTAAAGTCCTCTTGCAAAGCAAGAGAAACCTCAGTGTTTCTGGTCTCTTTCTATTCTTTACTTCCTAGGAAATACTCTCCAACACGCATCTGCAACACCTCTAGGATGGGGCATAAACAGAATTTGTGACACTTCCCCATTTCTCATAATACAGGTCAGAAAAGAGAGAATATATGACAGAAGCACAAAGGTATGAGCCCGTGTGTGTGTGTGTGTGTGTGTGTGTGTGTGTGTGTGTGTGTACATGGTTAGTGGGGATGGAATCCACAGGTGCTCTACTACTGAGCTATATCCCCAGCCCTTTATATTTGTTTATTTATTTTAATTTGAGAGAGGGTCTCACTATTTAACGGAGAAAAGGGCAGCAGTCCATTCACTGTAAATGTGGGCCAGAGTGTTTGGGTGGCAGGTGTTGGATGCAAACAGAAGTACTGGACTACTACTACTCTCCTCCTCCTCATCCTCTTCCTCGTCCTCCTTCTTGTTCTCCTCCTCCTCCTCCTTCTCTCTCTCTTTTTGGTGGTACTATGGATTGAAACTAGGGGCATTCTACCTCTGATCTATACTCCAGCTCTATTTTATTTAATTTATTATTTTGAAACAGAGTCTAAGTTGCATAGAGCCTCACTAAGTTGCTGAGGCTGGCCTTGAAACTGCAATCCTCCTGTCTCCGTCTCCCAGGTATTGGTATCATGCACCACCATGCCCGCTAGCCTTGGATTCTTAAGGCTATAGGAAAAATTTTTGTTCTATTCTATGGTTATGATGCTAGACTAGTCTAGGTTTTTTGGGACCGGTTCATATTCAATATAACATTTCACTTATCAGTAGCTAAGTCTAAAACACTCAAGGTATACAAAACTTCAGGTGAACTAGAACACTGCTTTATATTCTGTCACATGTGAGTTATTAACAAAATGTATTACATTTTTCAAGAATTCAAACTGTGCACACCAATTATGTCAAACAAACACAGCACTATTTTATTATTATTATTATTGTTATTGTTATTATTATTTTTGCGGTAGTGGGGATTGAACCCAGGGGCATTCTACCTCCGAGCTACACCCCCAGCCCTATTTTTTATTCTTTATTTTGAAACAGGGTCTCATTAAGTAGCTGAGGCTAGCCGTGAACCTGCAATTCTCCTGTCTCAGCCTCCCAAGTACTGAGATTACAAGCGTGCATCACCACACCCAGCTCAGCACCACTTTTAATACAGAAAATAACATAAACCATTGTTACCATAGTTGACATTTTTAGTTTTAAAAAGACTTGAATTTTATATAATGTTTTAATAATGATTATTGATTTGAACTTATATTTATGAAGATCTCCAGAGTCAAAAGAAATATTTGTATCACCTAATAAGCAACATTTATAATTGAGAGGGAAAACTCTCCCATTCATTATCATTTCCCAAGACCTTCCACCAGGACGTTAGTTACTGAGTTATTCTCTCTGATTTCCTTTCACCTCAAACCTGGGTTCATCAAGGCATTTGGAAGAAAGCAAGTATTATGAAGAAATTTTCCCAATAATGGCTTAAAAAGTGAAAATTTCTTTATGTGATTAGACTACAAAGATAAACCAACATTCAATTCTCTTTTTCTCTTTTGTTTACTCTTTATCTATCCCTGCTGGGGAGACATTCTTTTTTCCATACAAATTTTAAGGAAATATATATTTTAGCTTCTGGCATATTGTACACAATTCCTTTTTCTTATTTACATGTTGTATTCCCATTTCAAAGAGGACAGAGTGGAAGTGAAGTCACCCCACCTGCCTCCTGGAAGTCTTCAACTGTGGGTGCCTGACTCCTTTGGTTCTACATATGTCCCTTCTAGATTTGACCTGCTCTTTGTGTTCTCTCTGTCTTTCAAACAATGTTGTCACCATGGGTAATGAGATAATTGAACTCAGGTTATTTGGGAAATGGGACACTTTAGACTAAGATTGGTTGTGAAAGAGGAGAAAGGAGGTAGAGGAGAGAGAGAGAGAGAGAGAGAGAGAGAGAGAGAGAGAGAGAGAGAGCGAGCGAGCAAGCGCAATGTCAAGTTCTATCTAGTCTTTGGTCCATCAGCCTTTTGATGAACACAGTACTTTAGTATTTATGCAGGACCAGCCTATATAGGATCTAAAATGACTCCAGGGATGGAAAGACATTAAGGATGTGAGTGATCTATTAATATCTGTCACAGCAGGGTTTCCACATAACACTGCTCCAAGACTATGGCACATCTTTGTCCATGCTAATGCCATACCAATTGTTGAATATTTTGAACACCAACTTGGTAGAGGGCTTTCAGTCTTTTAGCAGTAACTCTACCCGCACCATGTCCCAATTCCTCATTGTCTGTCTCATCTAAAGGTGCTACACTGGCTTTCAGACTCCAAGTCATTCTCAGAGTCTTCATCCACCTGCTCCATTTCTCCATTCACTTCCCGAAGACAGGCCAAAATATGCAGAGCTTCAGGATCTGCTTCGTTTTTAGAAAGCCGTATCTGGGCAAGTTTTTGTAGTTTGCCTTTTATCTTTTCTCTCTCCTTTGAATTCAGGTTTATTTTTACACCCTCTATAAAATGGTGGATGGCCTTTTCTTCACGTTTCATTTGATACAACTGAAAATTGCCATACTGAAGATGGAGCAGTTGTTTAAATACAGGCTGGCGCTCCTTGCTGAGTTCTTTTTGGAAGTAATGTTCTGCTTCTTCGTACCAACCTACTATGGAACAGATGCTGGCAATGTAGCCACAGACACGGGGAAGATTCTCATTGGCCTCATTGGCTTTCTTTAAATGACGCACAGCTTGTCCTGCTAGCTCCAGTAACTCCTCTCTGCTCCAGCCCATTTCATTCTTTCTTGGCAGTATTTCGAGAACTTTTGATCTGTAGCAGCACCCAACATGGTAATGCAAGTAGGCATTTTCTGGCATGCTTTCTAGAGCCTTTCTAAGCAGTCTTATGGCTTCGTTCAGGTCACCTTTGCCTCGATAAAACTTGGCTGCACTGCGGAGTACATCTGTTGGGGCATTCTCTAAGTCTCCAATTAAGCTCTCCTCTTCGTCGTTGTCTCCATTCATCTTTTGAAGTTTCAGAGCCAAGAGGACTTTAATATACTGGTTGTTAGGATTCAGCTCAATGGCTTTCCTAAGAGTGTCAATGGGGTTCTGAGATGGAAGAGGCCAGAAGTCCAGACGACCGCTTGCTATGGTCCACCCACAAGTGAATTCTGGGTTCTTTGGGGCCTTGTCCAGAGCCTTCTGGAAACACATCTTCGCTCTTTCATTTTGCTTTTTTGTGCACTTTAACCATGTCCACCCTTCCTCACAGTCAAGCTCAGGACTCTCGATTCTGTAGGGACTGGAAAGCTTGGCACAAACACGTTTTACCTTGTCAACGTAAGTCTGAGCGACTGAGAGTTGGCCCATGTGATAATAGACCCAGGCGTAATTTCCCCAGGTGACCAGACTTCTGATTTCTGCTTGGTCACCATGCTCTTGCTGGATGGACTCTTCAGCTTTTTGTAAGCATTCCAGGGCTGCTTCGTCCTGGCCCCTGTGGTGCTTTACGTAGGCAGATAGGTTGAACATTGTGGCTTTAAATTCACTGTTCTGAAACTCATGCTTGTTAAACACTCTGTCCTCAAACTCATCCAAGGACTCTCCTTCCTCTATCAAGTTCCAGGTGAAGTGGCATTTTAGTTGCTGGAGGCTGCTCTTCAAAGATTTCTTAGTGACCTCACTGTAGGAAAGAAAGAAAGATAGACATTTTGAGACACAGCATAGACGGATCTGTCAGGAAATGGATTACAGCCAATAAAATTATTTTCCTTCCTAAGGGAGTTAACCTAAATCAAAGAAGTACAATTTTTCCCTCTTCTAATATTTGGCATATGTGTTAATTTCTATATGGGGAAGCAAGAGTTTGGTGATTATGGGCAGCAGAATTAGTGAAACAGAGAAGTGGGTCCATCTGAGTCCAAGGCTAAGTTTCCACAAATAAGGCTATTTTTGTTAAGTAGATTCCACTGTATGTTTTGTGGGGGCTGCGAAAATCTGTGGGAACTTATTTCAGCAAAGGCTTATTTTTATTTAGGTAGTTTTTTGTTTGGTTGGTTTTTGGCACTGAGGATTGAACCCAGGGGCATTCTCCTTCTTATCTACACCCCCCCCAGCAATTATCTTATTTTTTATTTTGAAACAAGGTCTCACAAAATTCCTGTAGTGCTCACTAATTTGTAGAGGCTGGCCTTGAACCTGCTATTCTCCTGTCTCAGTCTCCCAGATATTGGCATTGCAGGCATGTGCCACCACACCTGGCTCTTTTTTAAGGTAGGTTTGAAAGAAGTAGGAAGTTTAATGGCTTTTTGTTTGTCCTTAATTCGTACCTAATATTTACTTTTATATTTTGAAAGTCTTAATTTTATAGATTCTTATTCTTTTGATGCTTTGCTGTGTTGATTTTAACTTCTTTTTATCACAAATTCAATTGCCTTTTTTTCTTTTTATATCTTTAAGTCATTCATTCTCTTTAGTTTGCCTTTAAAAAATAATTAGTACTTTCTATTTCAGCCTTTAATGTAGTGTGTGTGTGTGTGTGTGTGTGTGTGTGTGTGTGTGTGTGTGGTATTGGGGATTGAATCCAGGGGTGTTCTACCTCTGAGCTACACCCCCAGCCCTATTTTATTTTTTATTTTGAAACTGTCTCACTAAGTTGTAGAGGGCCTCACTAAACTGCTGAGGCTGGCCACGAACCTGCTGCCCTCCTGTCTCAGCTTCCCAAGTACTAGAATTATAGGCATGTATGCCACCAAGCCTGGCCCGCCTCTCCTTAGATTTGTGATTTCTATATGTAAGATGTCTCAGTGAGCTGACCTATTAATACTTATGCATTTTAGGGGCTTGGGATGTAGCTAAGTAGCAGAGTGCTTGCAAGGCCCAGGGTTCAATCCTCAGTCCCACAGAAACAAAAAATTTTTCATTTTTTGTCTTGATTTTCTTTTGGAATCTTATTTTTCTCACTGAAATTTCCTTTTATAAAGGGGATCAGGATGTGTGCCTGCAGAGGAGGCTCATAGATAGCTAGTTCCTTCTCTTATAGGAAGAGCTATTTTTCCATTCAAGTGCCCTTACAACTCTCCTTAAAAAATTCCCATTCCCTTAAAAATTCCCTCAGTGTTGGTCCTCAAAATAACTAAATAAATAAGCAACAAACAAAACCAGTAAAGAAATATGAACAAAATTCCATGTATTACTTATATATTGGAGATCCTAAATTTCCTTCTTATTTAAAATTTTTTCACAATATTTGTAAATCAGCCCTTTTATCAGGAGCTATATATTTTAAGTATGATGAATTCTGACATATAGAACCAATGGATACCGGGGGGGCAGGGGAGGGGGAGAGGGGGAGTTAAGTTTCCAGGTATTTAGAGCAGTAATGATCACTTTTGAAGTTTATGTCCAGATGTAAGACTATATACCCCCTTTCTTTTTTTTTTTATAATGTGCTTTTATTTCTTCATTACAGTCTCACATCATAATGCAAATCATGTTGATAGTGACATATATGCACATAGCACTTGATGCCCCACCCCCCACCTCCCCATTTCCCCCCTTCCCAATACAGAGTATTGAGATTGATGTTGGTATATTCACGTGTGTACACATAGTCAATGGTAGTTTTTCCATTAATGAACCTCAGACTTCTCTCTCCCCTTCCCTTATACCACCTCCCTGGCTCCACTGAGGTTTCTCTTCCAGTATGTGAAGTTCCTCTGGTTTCCAAATTACTCCCTAGCTTGCGAATATTAGAGAAAACATATGCCTATTCACTTTCTGTGACTGGCTAATCTCACTTAACATAATGTTCTCCAGGTCCTTCCATTTTTTCCTGCAAATGACATAATTTTGTTCTTCTTTATTGTTGAGTAGAATTCCATTGTGTGTTTCTCATAATTTTTTAATCTATTCATCTGTTGATGGACACCTAGGTTGGTTCCATAATTTAGCTATTGTGAATTGTGCTGCTATGAACATGGCTATGAGTTTATTACTGTAGTTCTCTGATTTCAGCCCCTTTGGAAAGATGCCCAGGAGTGGTATTCCTCCTCTTTTTACTCACCACCCCCAACTACCACATACACTTTGATTGAGCCGTGGCAGGGCCAAGCTGGGATTAGAATGCAGAGTAAATGAGGGAGCTGTGTTAGGAGCAGTACTGGGGGGGCTGATGGTGACCTTATTCTGCAGGACTCACCATCCTTTATAATACATGCGGCAGAGAGCATGATCTAGATGCAGATGGAGAAGCCATAGGGTCTGAGTCCCCACGGTCCTCAGTGTCCTGTTCTAGTCTTCTTTGGGTCACTACTGTTGGGTTCTGTGAGGCACTCCAGGAGCTTTAAATACTTTCTTGTTTGTGTCTGGTTTGGGGGACAATTGGAAACTTAACTCCCCCAAAAAAATAATAAATAGGAGAAAAAATAGGTAGGAGTTTTGGGGGAAGGACCTTCCATCCCTCCTTCCTTTCTTTCTTTTCTATTTATTCTTTTTTTGGGGGGGGGGGTACTGGGGATTGAACCCAGGGGCATTCTATCTTCAAGCTACATCCCCACCCTTTTTATTTTTTATTTTGAAGCAGGGTCTTGCTAAGTTGCTGAGGCAGGCTTGGAGCCTGCAATTCTCCTTTCTTTCTCTTCTAAGTACTGGGAGATTATAGGTTTGCACCACCATGCCCAGCACCCTCCTTCCTTTCAAAGCAGAGGCAGGTCTTAGCAGAGAATAAGGGTGTCACAACTCACTCCAGGTAAGGAGGCACAGGACAGTGCCTAGGTTGGAGTATGGCATCCTGATGATGCAGCCGCCTCTTAAAAAGTCCATGTCAGCATCTTTTTTCTCACTGAGGTTACAGGAAGTTTCCCTTAGCATAGAGACCCTTATCGTCCTTTTCATTTTATAAAATAAACACAGCAATGGAATGGAGATTTTCTTCACCATATAAAACATATAGGCAATTATACATTTGAAAGATAGAAATATTTAATATATACACTTAGGCAAAACCCCTTTGAGCAGCCATTCCGAAGGCAGTCGGTTTTACTGCTTGATCTTGACTATGTATTTCCATGGGTAAGTCAGAGAAGCTGGTCCCTGATGCTTGACTCCTGGGCTCAGACTTGTAAACCTTATGCTCCTGATGTTTCTAATAAAAGTACCAACACTTAGCCGGGCGTGGTGGCGCACACTTGTAATCCCAGCATTCGGGAGGCTGAGATTGGAGGATCCAGGTTCTCAGCCATCCTCAGCTACCTAGTGAGGCACTCCGCAACTTAGTGAGACTCAGTTTCAAAATAAAGAATAAAAAGTAGGACTGGGGGTGTAGCTCGGAGGTAGAATGCCCCTGAGTTCAATCCTCAGTACCGCAAAAAAAAAAAAAAAAAAAAAAAAGTACCAACACTTTATACCAACACTTTATAGAACATTAATTTCTTTCCCTGCTTCTTGCCTGGATAAAAGTCACAGTGACACTATCTACCAGGCTCAAAGCTAAAGCTGCAACCACAAGGTCTTAGAGAAATCTCAGCATCACTGAGGACACAGATAGAAATGTACATCCTCTGACCTCAACCCAGCCCACTAAACCATACTCAACACCCAGGCATCTGTCCTTAATAAGCTTACACATTCTCAAGTTTGAGAACTCTTGTCAAAGAGCACCTGGAAAAGCCGGGCGTGGTGGTGCATGCTTGTAATCCCAGCATTCGGGAGGCTGAGACTGGAGGATCCGGGTTCACGAGCAGCCTCAGCTACCTAGTGAGGAACTCCACAACTTAGTGAGACCCGGTTTCAAAATAAAGAATACAAAATAGGGCTGGGGGTATATCTCGGAGGTAGAATGCCCCTGAGTTCAATCCCCAGTACC
Source organism: Graphiurus murinus (assembly GCA_004027655.1). Lineage (NCBI taxonomy): Eukaryota > Metazoa > Chordata > Mammalia > Rodentia > Gliridae > Graphiurus > Graphiurus murinus. The sequence goes on from PVLC010004285.1 coordinate 29,870, forward strand.
ACACACACAAAAAAAGAGCACCTGGAAAACCCCAGGGGAAAGATCTTATAGCTAAAGAATCAAGGAAAGTGAAAAGAGGCACTGATGGGTCTGTATTATTACGATTTTAAGATAAGACCATGCTAAAATGCTAAGAAATAAGAATAAAACTTCTATAGATTCTGGGTAACTACAGAAACAAAACTGTAAACATCTCAAATTTATTTTTTCCATTCAGGCAGATACGTAGACTAGCAGAATAGCATCATTTCAAGAAGAGAGGTCAGGAGCCTTAGAGAAGGAGGGTAATGTATCTTCTAAGAACTGAGCACGGGTGCTGGTAGCCCTGGATTCCAGAACTCTCAGCACTGAGACTTAGGCAACTAGGTTTGAACACTACCCTGCAACTGCAGAAAACAGTTCCCCCACCCCCACGCCACCCCCACCCTGCACCCATGAGCTAACATTTCCCCTTCAGGGTGATCTTATGTGGATCTTAAAAGTGAAGGCAATTTCTTCTAAGCACTCCATTTCCAACTCATACTTCAAGTAGGAAGACTAGCCAACTGATAGCATTCAGGGAGTAAAAAAATACTGTTTAGTTCTCAGCCCTGATGCAAATTGGAGGTAAAGAAGGCCATCGAAAGTAAAAATCACTTTAGCAGGAAGCAGGGTGGCTATTCTACAGGCATCTTTAAGAATAGCTGCTGAAAAGAACTCTTGTTAAGTAATACTTGTAGTAAACACCCTCAACTTAGTCATTGCAAATGAGAAGACAAAAGAGAGAGACAGTTTACAAGAGCAATTCCCCCAGACCCATCTTTACATGAAGCTCCTGCCAGATTAAACATTCTTCTCTGCCTCCTTGCTCATCTCTGAACTCAGCTCTCATCTCCTCCAGTGGGCAGAACTGGAGAAAGCTGGACTATATACTACATAGGAGGAGACAAATGAGCGCTGATAAGACAGATGCACAGTTATAGATACAGAGGTGAAATGAGACTATAAGCAAACCCTAACATGGAACTGGCCTTGCTTAGGAGTACAGCTGCTTAGGATTTGCATTCACCAACAAGACTGACTCTGCATTTTCAGTGTGATCAGAGAAGAAAGAAGCTTTACCTCATGTTTGTTGTGCAGTTCTCAGCTGTGCTAAAAGGCCGCAGTTCAGGCTTCTGACTCTTCAGAAGAACTCTCTCTGTGACACCCAGCAATGTTGGAGACCCATATATAACAGCAGCTGCTGGTTGCTTTTCCTGTTTCCCTGCAACGGACTTTAAGAGAAAGAAACTGAAACTGGAAAGTGAAATGGCCAGGATTCTCGTGAGAAATGAATCTTGAGTAAGAGCCAAAGAGTTCAGTGACTAGCCGTATGCAGTAAGTCAGGTGAATGTCCTAGATCTGTCACCCAGGGATCCTAACCTGGAGAAGGACATATTTACAAAGCACCCCACCTCACTATTCCCATGTTAACCCATTCTCACTCTTATGACCTGCAGGTCATTGTAAGGAGAGGTTAACATTCACAGGGCAGAGTTTTTCAGTCTGTTTCATTCACTGTCAAAGTTCCAGTCCCGGCAATAATGCATGCCCATTGCCTGGTATGGCCGGCATTCAAAAAGTAATTGCTGAATGAATGAACACACGATTCGAAGCAGGGCCTCCAATGTCAGTCTATTTGCATTTGAAACCACTCTCCACTTAAATGCTGTGAAACTTTAGGGGAAATTATTGAATGTCTCTGCTTTAGTTTCTTCAATTATGAATTGAGAAGAATAATGCTACCAATTCACAGAGGTGATGGGAGAATTAAATTAGTGAATACACCCAATGACCTTAGAATGGTGCCTGGCACCTAATAACTAGATGCTAGCTTTTGTGAAACTTAAAACTACAATCATTAGCCAAAGAGGCCAGAGAGGACATTTTGTTGTTTTCTTTTCCTAGAACCTTAAACCCTTGTATCACCTGACCCATTGTGATCAAGAACCTAAGCCAAGTAATCCCTAATGGCTCTCCATGCCCGTGGCTTACCTGAGACCCACAATGTTTAAGTCCCCTGTGTGTCACTTCAGTATTCAGCTCTCACACATCACAATGTGCAGCTATGGGGGCCTGTGGTGAAAAGGAAATGTGGTCCCCTTGCTCTTTCCTTATTCAAACCTGTGATGGTTACTCTTGGTTGTCAACTTGACTGAATTGAGAAACACCTAGAAAACTGGCAAAGCATACTTCTGGGTGCATCTGTGAGTGTGTTTCCAGAGACAATTGGCATGCAGGTCAGTGCAGTGAGTAGGGAAGACCTGCCCTGAACTTAGGCAGCACCATCCCATAGGCTGGGGGCTCCGAAGGAATCAAAAGAGGAAGGAGAAGGAAGCACATACAGGTGCCCATGCTGTACTTTTTATAAGTGGGTGCATTTCGTTGTTGTTTTTTTGTCTTTTGTTGGTTTTGGGGTTTTTTTGTTTTTGTTTTTGTTTTTGTTTGCTGTTGCCATCACCCACATGCATTTAACTCCAGATTCTTCAGCCTTTGAATGTGGGCTTGTACCAGGAATATCCAGGAGGCTTCCAGGCCTCCAGCCTTGAGCTGGGACTGCATCATTGGTTCCCCCTTTGTTCTAATGCCTCCAGTTTCTTGGGCTGAACAGCTACTGGTTTGCGAAACTCTGTAGCTTACAAATGGCCACTGTGGGGTTATCCAACCTTCAATTGTGTAAATCAATCTAATAAATCCCCTCTTATAAGCAGGTACATATTCTATTGGTTTGGTTCCTCTGGAGAACCCTGACTAATGCAATATTCTTAATCACAAAGGTATTAAAATGTACCTGTACCCAAGAGAGTAGGGAAGGTGATGATGTTAGATGCCTTTGACATCAGAAATTACACAGAGCATCAATAAACATACTCTCCAGAATTTTTCTACTTAGGTCAGGGTAGAAGCAGGAGCTATGCTTCTTAAAATCCTCTATTCTTTGATTAGGACACATAGCCATACCTCTTCCAGTTAGAAGCTCTAACTTTCAAGTCTCACTCAAGAATGACAAGTTCTGGTTCTATTTAGACATTCTATCATGTATCATAGAAATATATTTAGGTGTACAAGTCATGTTGAAATAGGGAACTAAGAATACTGTAAATGTTGTTTTAGTTTTTAGAACTTGTACTCAAGAAAACTGTTGAAGCTGGGCATGGTACACATACCTGTAATAATTACTCAGAAGGCTGAGGCAGGAGGATCACATGTTTAAGGTCAGCCAGGACAACTTAGTAAGACCATGTCTCAAAACAAAATTTTAAAAAGGACTGGGGATGTGGCACTGAGGTAAAAAGAAAAGAACAGAGGAAGGGAGGAAGGAAGAAAACTACTGGAAAAATGTTTAAATTATGAAGAAAGGTTTACTCATGGTCAGTATGAAGTTTCTATATGTAACTTACTTATTCCTCAGAAATCTGTACGGCCCATGCCTGTGTACGAGCGACCACAGTCAGGATGCATGGATTCATCTGGTACCTGGGCTAATGTGAGCATATGTGGTAAGATTGCAAAATAGAAACTGAAAAAGATAACCAACTCTCTTCTATTTTTAGAAAGAAAGAAAAAAAAACATATTCAATCAAAGTTCTGATATTCTGGTTGCCACAGATATGCATGCATCTTTTCCTAGGATATAGGCCTATATATAGGCTATATATAGGCTAGGATATAGGCCTATATCTAGGCTCCTGTCTCAGCTTGGTTTCAAAGAGAGGCCTTACTTACTGTTTCCAGAATGAGGAAAGCTACTCTGAGAAGTTGCATTGGCTACACGGTGGTAAAAGTAATACCTCTCCCATTGTGATCAGCAACCAGCAGTATCAGCATCATCTGGGAACTTGTTAGAAAGGCAGATTCTTAGGCCCCATCCTAGACTGACTGAACCAGAAATCTCTGTGTCGATAAGCCTGCCAGATAAGTCAATTGCACGCTAAAGGCTGAGAACCATATGATACACTGAATGTAAGTGAACATTCTTTCACTTTCATAAAATGAAACTTTTTCCTTGAGATTTTTTTTTATTTTTTATTTATTTTTTTATTGATTGGTGCATCTAACATCTTTGTTAGGTATAAGCTGATAAAGGCATATATGCACACATTTCTCATTTAACCCCTTCCCCAATTCCCACCCTTGTTTTATATCTATGTAAAGAATATTCAGCTAAATTTTGTCCACCTAGACAAGCTGGAAACTAGTAAATAATATTCACACCTGCTGGAGAAATAATCAGGTATGACCTATAATTTGCGGATAATGTGTTCCCAACTGATACAACATTTCATTCTAAATTTCTACATTTGGATGGGAGAATTTTCATTTTATTTATTTATTTTAAATATACTTTTATTGGTGCACTGTAGTCTTACATCATAATATAGTTCGGAGCGATAGGCACATACATGCACACAGCACTTGGTGAGCTTCCGTCTGGCTCTCTCCCCACTCCCTCCTCTTCCCCATAAGTGATACTGAGATTGGCATTGATAATTTTGTATATGTACATATAACATTAATGGAAGTGTTTCCTTCATTAATTCTCTCCTGCCCCCAGACCTCTTCCATTCCCTACACTGGGATTTCTCCTCCCTCGTGTATCTGGATTTCTCCCCAGCTTCCGAATATGAAAGAAAACAAATGACCCTTCACTTTCTGTGAATGGTTAATCTCACTTAACATAATGTTCTCCAGGTCTGAATGAGAGAATTTCTAAAACCTGGAAAAGAGATAGAAACAGATGAAAAACCCAACCATTAGCTTGGCTCTTCCCCTCTCCCTCCCTTCCATAAATACCAAACCAGGCCTCCTAGCCTCTTTCTTCCTCTCCCTCTTCTCCTTCTGAAGCCCAGAGACCTGGTAGGAAGGTCTCTGTAGGGCCTTCTGCTCTTCTGATTGGTGAGTCCCACTTGCATCCTCTGTGGTTTCCTTCCTGCCCTTCTCGGCCCAAGTCACCAGGGAGCCATATCTGCCAGGGTTCGAGGCCGGATTGTCCAGCAGGCATCTGGATCCTCTCCCAGCGCCTCCAGCTGTCAGGCAATCTTTTCTAATTGAGCTCATGGATGAATCTGGACAGCTGCCAGCCCATGGCATCTGAGGCATTTTCAGAGAGCCGTTTGTTAGCGATTCTTCTTAGGTTATGATCAGTTTCCCCTTCTCAGTCAGTGGCCCGTTTATGTTCAAGCCCTCCAGGTAGTGGTGGATGGCGTTGTCGTCCCGCATCCTCTGGTACTGCTGGAAGTTGCCATACCGCAGATGCAGCACTCATCTCTCTGCAGGAGGAAGATCCTTACTGAATTCCTTCTGGAAGTAGTACTCTGCTTCATCGTACTGGCCTGTTATGGCATACAGGCAGGCAAGGTCCGAGCAGGCACGGGGCAGGTTCGTATTCAACTCGACAACTTTCTTAAAATGATCCACAGCATTTTTTATCAGTTCCTGAAGTTTTTCTTTATCCTCAGTTGTGGTGCACTTTCTGGACCTCTGTATCTGTCTGATTTTTGCCCTGTAGCAGCATCCAATCTGGAGATGTTGGTAGACATTGTTCGGCACTGACTCTAATGCCTTTTTGAGTAACATTATAGCCATGTCCAGAGAGCCTTTATTTCGGTAATATTTAGCAGCGCTACAGAGTACATCTGTTGGGCATGGTGTTTTCTTCAAGGCCTCTTCAACCAACTGGTCTCCTTCCACTTCCCTCCTGACCTTTTGAAGAGTCAGAGCCAGGAGGACATTCACATACTGATTGTCAGGATTCAGCTCGATGGCCCGTCTCAAGAGAACAATGGTGTTCTCTGTTGGCGCTTGGTCACCCAGACGATACAGCGTGATTGCCAGTCCCAGGGAGAACTCTGGGTTGGTAGGTTTCTCTTCCAGAGCTTTCTCAAAACACTCCTTAGCCCGTTCATAATACTTTTCTCCCCATTTTAAAAGTGCCCATCCTTCTTCGCAGTCAATCTCTGAGCATTCAATTCTATAAGAGCTTGCAAATGTCTTGCAAAGATTTCCCACCTTGTAGATGTAAGCCCAAGCCTCTGGAGATCTGTCCATGTGATAATAGATCCAGGCATAGTTTCCCCAGGTAACCAGGCTTCTGATTTTGCCTTGATGGGTCTGCTCCAGCAGATTAAATTCTTCTGCTTGCTGTAAGTATTCCAGAGCCACCTTGTTCTGACCTCTGAGGTGTTTAACATAGGCAAACAGGTTGTACATGATGGTTTTGAATTCTGTGTTTAGAAATTCGACCTGGTCACGTACCCTGTCTTCTAAGTCCTGTAAGGAACTTTCTTCATCATATAAATTCCAGGTAAAATGACATTTCAGTTGTGATAAGATTCTTTCCAAGGAATGTGTGGAGATTTCACTACAAGGAAAGAAAAGGGAGTGTTTTGGGATAAGAATGAGAAATAGTACACAGCAGTACTTTGGGGCATAGCTTCTTGCCCTTGTCTCATACAGAAGATAAGAAATGTCATATTCGCACTATTCTCAAATCATAGTAGCTTAAGCTGTGAGTCTCACACCCTCTTTCTCATGCTGTCTAAAGGAAGTGGTAAGAGGAAATTCACTGAGAAACCAGACATGGGGGAAGGAGAAATTCTTGTCATATGAATGTGGAGAGCCAGCACTCATGGGGAACAACACCAGCTAGCCTTTAGCTCTGATTCCAGAAGTGAAATAATTCAGATGTCTCCTACTTCCTACCTCCATGGGTAGCACCTGATGCCAATGGTCTACCACCCTTTTCCCCTAGTTAATGGCCTAATTCCCTACAGCCACAAAAACAGAGGAAAGAGATCTGGAGCAGGTGAGAAATGTCCCCCAAAAAGGCTACATTCAAATTCTACATACAAAAATTAAAGAGAAGCCGAGCGTGGTGGCACATGCTTATAATCCCAGTATTTGAGAGGCTGAGACAGGAGGATTGCAGGTTCACGGCCAGCCTCAGCAACTTAATGAGTCCCTATTTCAAAATGAAAAAGGACTGGAGGGGTAGCTTAGAGGTAGAATATCCCTGGGTTCAATCTCCAGTTACAAACACACACACACACACACACACACACACACACACACACACAAAAGAAAAGAAAAAAAACTAGAAACTGGAAAGTAAATAATTGTAACAAATATCACAAGTGTCATTTTAATAGCTAAAAGGCTAATGTGAATAGGTAGTTTAAATTTCATTAACTTGCATATGAAAAGTGGTCACTTAAATTCAAAGAAATGCAAATTAAATAAATAGTAGTAATACCATTTAAAACTATTCAATTACTTTTTTTTCTTTTGTGGAACTGGGGATTGAACCCAGGGACATTCTGCCTCTATGATATACCCCAGCCCTATTTCATTTTTCGAGATAGAGTTCTGCTAAGTTGCTGAAGGTCTAAGTTGCTGAGGCTGACCTCAATCCTGCAATCCTCCTGTCTCAGCCTCCCAAATACTTGGAGACTCCCAAGTACTACTGTCTCCACGCCTGACTCAATCATCATTTTTTAAAAAGTAAATCTGGCAAGAATATGGTGAGTTGCATGCTCATACAGGAATACTTGAAGGAGCATATTTTGATGCAGATCTTGTAAAGCATTAATGCAAGGCATACCAGGTGCTTTTGACATAAAGATTTGAATTTTAGGAACTTACAGAACATTAGATACTCAGTCTTTCGATGTGTCAGCTTGGTTAGGCTGTGGCCCCCAGTTATTCATTCAAACAGTAATCTAGGTGTTGCTGTGTAGGTATATTGTAGACATGGTTAAAACTTATGAATAGTTAACTTCAAGTAAGAGAGAGTATGCTAGATCAACTAAGTGGCTTGAATCAACCAATGGAAAGGCTGTAAGAGCAGAGCTGGGCTGATAGACAGCAGCTACAGCCTGTGACCCAGGGTTCCGCCCTGCCTACCTTGGTGCCTCATCCCATGGATTTCAGATATGCCTAGTCAGTCCCCACCATCACATAAGCTAATTCTTTGCAATAAATCTCTCAATTTATCTCCTATTGCTTCTACTTCTCTGGTTGAACCCTGACTGATAAACTAAGGCTTATAAGCTAAGGAGGTTCCTTGCAGGACTAGTTAAAACTGCTTAAAATTTTAAACAAACTAGATGATTTTTCTATACAAAAATACTCAAAGGTGTTGTAGGACTGTTAGTTGTATATAAGAGTCTGCTCCAGCTCTTTCCTCAAATCCTACTACAATTACATCATTTTTGAAGACTTCAGTCCACAAGGAAAGGAAAAGAGAAGAGTACAAAATGCAATAAATCTTGGAAACTGAAAGAACTAGACAAATGGTAATTGCTTACTAAACCTGGGAAAGATAGATCTACCAGCAATGGGGGAAATTTAAAAAAAGCAACCTAATTTATAATTCAGAATTGTGCAGAGGCCCAGAAATTAGTGACATGGGGTGCTGCAAAAGTGTGTGTGTGTGTGTGTGTGTGTGTGTGTGTGTGTGTGTGTGTGTGTGTGTTTTGGGGAAAGAAGTTCCATAGTAGAAAACCAATACATGATACCTACAATTTTAAAATCCAAGACCTATCAACATAAGCATTCATTAAAGGGATAAATAAGATAGCCACTAAAACAGTTATGCAGTAAATGGTTACCTCTGGAGAGTGAAAAGTAATGTGGGATGGAGACAAGGACTACTATTTTCCCCACCTTGTACTACTATTTAAATAGTGTGAATCTATAAATTTGATGAAGCTAAAAGGAAAGGAATCTGGAATGGAGTGAGAGGAAAAGAGAAAGAGAGAGAGAGAGAGAGAGAGAGAGAGAGAGAGAGAGAGAGAGAGAGAAAGGGAGGAAGAAAAGAAAGAAGGAAGGAAAAGGGAAAGAAAGGAGGAATGGAAAGAAGATAAATTATGGTACATCCATATTTTGCAACTTATTATGAAGCCCTCAGTAGTCATGTTATTGAAAAAAATTTAATAACAGGGAAAACAGTATCATTTGAAATGAAAAGATGAGATGAAACTTAAGTGTAATATATACCTTCAACTTTGAAAACTCCCCCCCCCCCAAATATAGGAAAAGTATAAATTAAAAATATATGTATATACAAAACATTGAGTTGTTTTATTTTTGGTTGGTGATAAAAGAAGCAATATGACTCTTTCTCTTTACTTGCTGATATTTTTTCAAAGTTTCTTTAGCATGCTTACTGTATGTTTATCCTGAGAAAAGTTTTTCATGATTCTAGTTTGCTTTGTTTTCTTTTGTTGTTAAAAACCACTGAAGATTAAAAACAAAACATAAAGGCAGTGGATGGACGTTGGGACCAATGGGGCCCAGTTTCTCTGGCGGCTTGGGGGACCTCAAAGACCTCAGAAATTTTGGCTTAGCCAGTGACTGCAATTCCTCCGCAAGGAATTCTCTAAACCCAGTCCATCCTTTGCAAAGGCTGCTGGTGCTGAGCTCTGATAAAGAAGGAAGTCACCTTTAAAAATTGTAATGAAATAGCCCTACACTACGGACTGCCTTACATAAAAACAACAACAAACAAACAAAAACACTAAGGCCCCCAAGCTTCTATCTCTTTTGCATCCTTAACTGACCAAAATGCGGCTGCGACAGAGGAAGGAGAGGGCTTCACCCCTCCCCCTCGGCCGACACCTGTAACCTGACATTCCTCCCGGGCCAGGTCGTGGCCCCTTCCAGGTTAGAATTTCTAAAGGCTTTCGTTAGGGAGAGCCAGTGTGAGCGCGGAAAGTGCCAACGGACTTAAAATGTCCGGTTTAACAAGAAATGACGACTCCTTAGACAAAGGCATAATAAGTGTTTAAGCAGATGTCAGAATCCAGCTCTTCACAAAGTCTGCTTGGAGATTTTCAGACACTGGGCGCAATCGCCAGAATCAATGTGAGAGGAGGGGAAAGGGGCCCCTTACCTCATGATGGCAGGCCGGGTGAGCGCCGCGCTGCAGTCCTGCTGCTCCGCAGAGGCTGACGCCTGCTATGCCTGAGCTGCCTGCGGATTCCTGGTGAAGGGAAGCACCGGGCTGTTTGTGAAGGCTGTCTTCGTGTGTATTTGCAAATATGAAATGGAATTTTATCCTGGCAAGTACAACTGATTTTGACTACAACTGATTTCCTGCTGTAGGAAAAAGAGACTTTAATGGAGAGAGCTTTGATCTTTCTGGTTGGGAACTCAACTTTTGGAGGAAGCATGTACCAGGAAATTTAAGGTAGAGGAGAATTCACTAGAGGGAGAATAGGACATGTAGCCATTAGAGAACTAGAAATCTAAAAATGACTACTGGACTAGGTTGGTTTCAAGACAAATGTCAACACTAGCTATTTTTTTTTTTTTTTTTTGGTACTGGAGATTGAACCAAGGGGTATTCTACCTCTGAGCTACACCCCTAGCCCTTTATTATTATTATTATTATTATTATTATTATTATTATTATTATTATTATTATTATTTTGTTTTGAAACAGGGCCTCACTAGGTTGCTGACAGTCTTGCTACCTTGCTGAGGCTTTCCTCAAACCTGTCATCCTCCTGTCTTGGCCTCCCAAGTACTGGGATTACAGGTGTGGAACACAACACCTGGCACCACTAGCTAATATTGATTGAGAATTTTTTCCTCAGGGCTCACCCAATTTACTGTGCTTGACATCAATGTGAGAGATGGTCAAATGACAGAGAAATTAGAGAACATTCAGAGAACTTATACACATATTCAAGGAGAAAAGTCCAGATATGTCTGTCTGTCGGAAATCTCACTTGTTCATTGTGCTTAAGAGCAAGGACTCTGGATTTATTTATTTATTATTTTATTTTATTTTGAAACAGGGTCTCACTAAGTTACAGAGGGCCTTACTAAGTTGCTGAGGCTGGCCACAAACCTGCAATCCTCCTGTCTCAGCCTCCCAAGTACTAGAATTACAAGCATGTACCACCACACCTGGCTAGGACTCTGGATTTGAACAGCAAGGCCTTCCAGTTTCAGCTCTGCCATTCGTTCCATGTATGAACCTGTATCAACTCTTTATCTGTAAAAAGAACAGTAGCATCTGTTTTGTGAGGTTCCGGTGAAGCTCTTAGAATGGAGCCTGGTACATAATGGATGCAAAGCAAGTGTCTGCTCCTGCTGTGTTGTGCTCAGAACAAGTTGGGCATCAGCTCTAGTTGCCAGCTCCGTCACCAACTGCCTATGATAGACGAATAATAAAGCAGGTCTCAGTTTTATTCTCAGAAAAATAAGTTAACCACCAGGATGGTCCTTCAAAGACCATACTTGGTTTAAATTCTACAACTCTAAAAATCTCATGAATCGCTATCCTGATATCTAGTTTCTAGTATATGTACAGTCCTCAGTAGATGGCCCTATTATGTTCACGCGTCTCATATCCCAGTAGCATCCCAGTAGTGTATCTTACTGCCAAATACCATCACCCATCCTACCTAAAGCTAATACCTCCCCTAAAGTCAACATTTATGACCTCAACTGGTTCCAAACTGAGATGTCTTCACAAGCTATCAAGTTGAAAAACACAAGTAAAGTGCAGTGGTGGAATCTTAATGCTAGAATCCACACCCTTTGCTGCTACTTACCGATTGTTTGACCATGGATAATTTCTTGATCTGAGTCTTAATTTCCACATCTGTAAAGTTTGAGTATTAATACCAACCTGGTAGAGTTAAAGGAGAAGTTTTGTTGCAGGCACTTGTTAAAAATGGTAAAGAAGTCTCCTTAAGACTATGGCAATAAGGGAGAAAGATTACTGCAAGTAGGGAGAGAAATAGCACTCAACTTTGAATCCAAGTGTGGATTTAGAGCAAGAGGGCAGGTGAGGGAGGGGATGGAAAATGACTGAGAGGCACTCGGTTGGGTGTCAAGGATTGAGGAAGAGTTGCTTAACTGGATAGCAAGGGTGGGGAATTCTTGGTAAATTGACTTAGCAGAATTCTTTCATAAATCTGTGCTCTTCAGATCAAAAAAGGGAGCAAGGTTGAGGCCTAATCAAGATGGCTCTGACTAAGAAGGAACCTGACTAAAGTTTGGTCAAGGACAGACTCTTGATCAAGAGTTAAAATGAGTACTTAGCCAAGAGTTACGTTTTTTATCACAAACAGCTACTCTGGTTTTAAAATCAAGGTTGTTTGTGATTTCCTCTGTAGCAAGATCATAGTTTGAAATATATTAATATGCTTTTCTTGTTTGTATTTCTTTATCCTAGAACTTTCATCTATAAAATCTGAGGCAACAGCGTTTTTTGTTTTTGAGGGGGTGACTTAGGATTGTTCTAGCTGGAATGAAAAGAGGAAGACAGAGTCAGTATTCAGCTATGATTTTCAAAATAGGCCACTGAACCCCACTTCAGAAATGGTACTCTTAAAGGAACATTAGGGCAGCATAGTTCAGAAACACCCACTTCTTCTCTTGGAACTATGACGAGGAAAAAGGCTTCAGGAGAAAAAGTCCTCACAAATTAAATCTGTAGTGAAAATAGATGGTGAAGAAACCCCCGAATTCCAGCCTATATATAAATATAGTCATGGCCCAATGCAGGAAAAACCAGAAGAGCTAATGTGGGATGCCTTGCTGCTTGGGGCAGGGGGATACAGCTGGGACAAACGGAGAATAGGAGGGTGGCTGTAATTTAAACTTTTGAACTCTTGGTTTCTAGAATTTTCTATTTAATATTTTTGGATCATAATTACCTTGGGTAATTGAATCCATGAAAACTGAAACCATAGATAAGATGGGTCTACTACAGTGTTAAGAGTAGTGGGAGGCAGTGGGAGGCAGAGGGAGAAAGTACCAGGACAGCCCTCCTCTGCTTCCTAGTCTCGCAAGGCATCTCTTCCTGTTTGTTTCATTTCCTACTTGCCAGAGAGCACTTTCACTTTTTTTCCTAACTATGGTGGGAAGGTCTTCATATTAATTTTTTTTCTTTGCTGTACACTATTCCTTTAATTTTTGCCTATCTTAATATGATTTATAATTACATATATATATTATAGAGACAGCAATATGGACAAAACAAATATCCAGCTGGGCATGGTGGCACAAGCCATAGGGCTGGGAGTGTAGTTCAGAGGTAGAATGCCCCTGGGTTCAATCTCCAATACCACACACACACACACACACAAAGTCCGAAGTTGAGCTTGGAATACAATATCCTCTCATCTACTCTCTCTCCATGCTGTTTTGTATTTATAGCTTTCAATTCAATGATACATCTTAGATGTCTCTCCGTATCAGTACACATATATAATCTCACCATTTTTTCAAGGCTAGTACTTAACAGACACACTTTAATATTTAATGGAGCCTCTGTTGTTAGCCATTTAAGTCATTTTCACATTATCTCGATTACAAATTATCATGCAATAATGGCCCCAAAGTGCAATCTGCATATGTCTTGGTCTCGCTGTGTGGGTTTTCAGTAGGATGCATTCCAAACATTAGAATTCCTGCATCAAAGAAGTTGACCAGGTGTGTTGCATCGTCTCTTCAATCCTGGCCTTATTTATTGTCCAAAATGCAGTGTTATGTTGCTTTTCACTCACAGTAACCAGAGGGCCACTGTGGTCAACTTCCTTGCGGAGTACAGTACTTATAACCTTAAACAAATTAAGTTAGAGGATCCCTCTCCCTCTGTCAATTTGGTTACTTCTCTGGAAGGGACACTTAGGTTGTGGGCAGGACCATATATTTTCCCGTTTCTTTCTCAGAAGATGGACACATGTCACCATCGGTTATTCTCTCTCCTCCCATGTGGTTTGGTTGGAAGTCTTGGTCCCCAACTGGGTGTAATGGCAGGACCTTGGCTGCATTGGGGACTCTGGAATGCTTCCATAAATGGGAGCTCTGTCGCCTTCTTGCCCTTTCCACCGCCTGCCACTCAGGTAAAAAGTGAATCCCTGGTTACTTCTCCAACTCTCCCAACTCCAAGGCTGCCAGGGCCTCCCTCACGCTCTTTGCCCTGCTGCTAATTCATTCTCTTTCCTGTTCTAGAGAGAACAGTCTCTTCTCACTGAGCTGGTGGCAGATTAGACTCTCAATAAGCTCAGAGGAAAGGAGAGGAAGGCATGCTATAGGAAAGGGCAGGAAGGCAGTGGGGGAGCCTGGTCTCAGTTTGTCCTTAAAGCCTAGAAGCCTCAAAGGACACATCGATTGTACCAGCTTAGAACATTTGTCTCTCTGTCTCTCTCTTTCTCTCTCTCTCTCTCATCTACTCTACTTCTATTGATGCAGCCCAAAATAGTAGCCGTTTTCTAGGGGAAAAATCATCTCCCTGATACTAATCTTTTCATACAAGCCATTTTCTCAAATGTGTCTACTCAAACTGCTGTAAAGCCATGAGCAATTGTTGACAGAATGCTCTTCCATTCTGTGTTTCCATTGTGTGTATATAAACATAAATATACATATATGAATATATATATACATATGTGAAAGAACACACTATGTTCTTTTTAATACATTTATATAGAACGTATTTATGTAGTCTTTTAATTTTATAAAATATATGAAACTAATTTTATTTTATATAGTACAATTATTGCCTAAAAATAAAATTATATTACATATTTAAATGCAATTTAAATATTAGAAATATGATATAATAGTTATACCAATATGTAGCATTTTATATTTAAATATATGTTCTCTATAAATATAAAACAATATAATATCATGTTATATAATATTCTGTTATATATTATATACATTATATTTATGTAATATATTTCATATTCTATTATTACTATTTTCATTTAAGCTTAAGACTTTAAATTTTTCACAAATCAGCTAAATTGTATATTTCTTACTCATCCAAAGCATAAAGAACTATTTGAAGCCTCTCTTTGTAATTTCATTTTTTGGCTAATATTCTAAATTAATAAAATATTAATTGTTAGATCCTCCAGCTCTGATGTAAAATAGAGCAAGTTTCTAGCTGTGTGGACTTGAGAAAGTTACTTAGCTTCCCTCTGCCTCTGCTTCCTATGATATAGATTTAAGTCAGGCATGGTGGCACACGCCTGCAATCCCAGTACTTGAGAGGCTGAGATAGGAGGATAGCAGGTTTGAGGCCAGCCTCAACAACTTAACATGGCCCTGTTTCAAAATAAAAAATAAAATGGACTGGGGGTGTAGCTCAGAGGTAGACCACCCCTGGGTTCCATCCCCAGCATCCCCCCACCCTGCCACCAAAAAGATTATATTAAACAAGCTGAGAAAAGCTCCAAGGATGATGCTGGCAAATTGCAGGCTCTGAAGAGACGTCAATGGCCCTCCGGTGTCCCTCCCTGACACTGGAGCAGAAAGCCTTATCTCAGAGTCTGATTTACAGAACTTCTGAGCACAGTGTCTCAAATTCCAGGCATTGTTGCTTTGGATTTCCAGCTCTGGAGTCAGGCCAGCTATGGAGAGAACTGTCTTGTGACTTTTTCTTCTTCTTCTTCTTTTTTTTTTTTTCAGCATGAAGTCATGAGAACAGAGAAAATGAAATTGACCATGTTGTTTATTCCCTGAGAAAAAGAAACTTAGTACATGACTTTGGAAAGAATTGTTCTTTCTTCGCAGTGACTGTGGCAGGACTCACTAGGGTTCTTGGCCCTGTGCCTCCTTCACATCGGGAACATATTGTGATCAAGGAAAGGGGAACTGAGGAAGAGAGGCAGGATTATAGGAGGGGTTCTCAAAATGGCAACATGTGGCTGAGCATGGTGGCACATGCCTGTAGCCAGCCACAGCAACTTAGCAAGACTCTGTTTCAAAACAATAAAAAAGGAAAAGGGCAGGAGGTGGAGCTCAAAGATAAAATGTCCCGTATTCAATCCCTGGTACCACCACCAAAAAAAAAAAAAAAGGCAATCTATTATCTCATGTCCCTCAGGGCTCCAGGGAACCCTGCAGTTTCAAGCTACTGTCTTAATCCAGAGAAGTGAGACTGGAACCCAAATAAAACAAAAGCAATGACACAAACAAGGGAGCTGTGTCCAGCAGGGCAATGGGGGAGGGTGTGATACTTTTGTAAAAAAAAGATAATAATCATGGAGTAGAAGACACCAGGTAAATTTAATCTGCAAGTTGTGCTTTGTTTTCTTGGAAGATAAATGAATGAATAAAAGAAGGTATCTTACTGCAGCCAACCCTAACCCTAACCAACAGAAGGATTTTTGTTGTTGTTGTTTTGTTTTGTTGCGGTACTAGGGATTGAACCCAGGGGCATTTTACCTCCGAGATACACCCCCAGTCCTATTTTTATTCTTTATTTTGAAACAGGGTCTCACTAAGTTGCGGAGGGTCTTACTAAGTAGCTGAGGCTAACTGGGGATCCAGATCCTCCGGTCTCAGTCAGATGACAAGCGTGTGCCACCATGCCTGGCAGAAGTTGTTTTAAATAGTCTCCCAATTGAGAGATAACTGCCGATAGTTCATCAGTGATTATTCCCTCTCTTTTCTTTGTATTTTTCTTTTCTTTTTTTTTTTTTTTTGCGGTACTGGGGATTGAACTCAGGGGCATTCTACCTCCCAGCCCTATTTTTTATTCTTTATTTTGCCTCCCAGCCCTATTTTTTATTCTTTATTTTGAAACCGAGTCTCACTAAGTTGTGGAGTGCCTCACTAGGTAGCTGAGGCTGGCCGCGAACCGGGATCCTCCGATCTCAGCCTCCCGAATGCTGGGATTACAAACATGCGCCACCATGCCCGGCTTCTTTGTATTTTTCTGAATGGCTGAGGAGAGACCCAAGGAAGATGAATTCAGAATACGTATTATGCCCAATTGTTTTCCCCTCCTCAGTTTTCCCTTGTTCCTGAAACAGGATTTCCGGAGACTGAAATCAGAGACAGGTTTCTTTATTTACCAGTAAATGGCTCAGTTGACAAACTCAGGGATCTGAGCCTCGAATAAAGGGCTCACATGATTCTTATACACTCGGTGTCTCACTTTGGAGAGGGGAGGGGTAACCTTTAGATTTATTGTACCTAGCCTAAACAAGATGCTTAAGTTACATGTCATCCCCCAGCTCTCTCTAGTCTTTTTTTTTTTTTTTTTTTTTTTTTTTTTTGCGGTATTGGGTATTGAACTCAGGGGCATTCGACCTCTGAGCTCTATCCCCAGCCCTATTTTTTTTTATTCTTTATTTTGAAACAGGGTCTCACTAAGTTGCGGAGTGCCTCACTAGGTAGCTGAGGCTGGCTGCGAACCTGGATCCTCCAGTCTCAGCCTCCCGAATGCTGGGATTACAAGGGTATGCCACCATGCCCGGCCTCTCTAGTCTTCTAATTGGCTCTCTTGTTTACATTAGGGAGAGCTCCTAGATCATGACTCTGGGTTGCCAAAGAAACAGCTCCCTTATCTTTTGGAAGTGTCTGCTCACTGGCTTTCAGGCAGCTAGGGGGAGGGGTTGGGGAACTTTTACTTTCACTCATCTTGGGTCTAAACTCCTAACAATATTTCTAAGGCTCTGACTGGGTTTCATATCTCATAGTCATTTATTCACCTATCTTTTTGGATCCATCCTTATTAATTCATAAATCCACTAATTATTTGTTCATTAATTCACTTAGTCAATATTTACTGAATTCAACTATGTATTGGACACTGTTCTATGTCTAATGTTCTGAGAATAATACAAGTGAAAATAAAGATGGGGAACATTTATTGATCCTGTAGAAAATTACATATTTTATACAACATTATTATATAAAATATAATAAAATTATAACATATATTTAATAATATTAACATACATTATAAAATACAATAAAATTTAAAGATTATAGAAAAATGTTATATATAACCTACAGTAATTAAGGCTGGGATTTTTTTCATGTGTGTGGCACTGGGATTGAACCCAGGGGCACCTTTGAGCTATTTTATTTATACCCCCCAGCCCTATTTTATTTTATTATTTAAAAAATTTAAAACAGGTGATGAAAGTCTCACTACTTGCTGAGGCTGTCCTCAAACCTTTGATTCTTCATGTCTCAGCCTCCCAAGTACTGGGATTACAGACATGAGTTCCAGCTAAGAGCTGGAACTTTCTAGAGACAGATAAAGAGAGGAATGCAATCACACCTACTAGCGCTCAAACCCCAGAAAGTTCAATAGACTGCAGTCTGTGTTTGCAAGCCTTCAACATCTCTCTGCTGGGAAAATCCTAATCAATCTGAATGGATTTGCGATTTAGGATTTCTGACTAGCCAATTAATGCCTCTGAAAACAAGTTGAGAAAATCTCTTGTAAAAATCCTCTCTTACACTTGCCTTATGGGACATCTGCCAGGGCCTCCTTACTCACTGCACCTGAATTGCAATTCTTTGTTTCCCAAATAAATGCTATTTTCTTTGACCTCAGAGACAATCTTTCTTTTGTGTGTGTGTGGTATTTGGGTGTTGAACCCAGAGGCATTCTGATTCTGAGCTACATCCCCAGCCATATTTTATTTTTTATTTTTGAGACAGGGTCTCAGTAAGTTGTAGAGGATCCTGCTAAGTAGCTGAGGCTGGCCTCAAACCTGCAGTCTTCCTCTCTCAGCCTCCCAAGTACTAGGACCACAAGTATGCACCATCATACCCGGCTGGAGACAATCTTTTAAATTAATCCTTAAATGTGTGGCAGGAACTGTTTTAGGTGCTCTATGTTATTATCTATTATGTGTGTAATCTCTTAAGCCACTTTTAGCACAGGTGAAATGACTATCTCTTCCTTAGATATCAAGAAACAGACCACAAAGAGATTAAGTAATTTTCAAAAGAACATACACTGATGTTGGTAGTCTGGCTTCAGAACCAGGAGATGAGTGAGAGCCTAAGGCATAAAATTTAAGGACGCACTCTCAAGGTGGTACAAGTGCTGACCTAGCACTTGTGAGGACTTCCCAAATGTGCTCAAAGTGCCTTGCTCATCTTATTGGTGCTATGTGGTCCTAGCACTGTCCAGAACTTACTTTTTTAGGGGGTGTAGGGAATACTGGGAATGAACCCAGGGACATTCTACCTCTTAGCTACATTCCCAGCCTTATCTTAGTTTTGATTTTGAAACAGAGTTTCACTAAGCTGCTGAGGGCCTTACTAAATTGCTGAGGCTGGCCTTGAACCTGTTATCCTTCTCTGCCTCTGCCTCCCAAGTATAGGCATGTAATACCATGTCTGGCTGAGAACCTCCCTTTTTTTAAACTCTTTACAGCTTAACCCTCTCTTCAGCTTAACATTCCCTGCAAAACTACACAAAGGAGTCAAAAGGTCATATTCCAACCTGAGTTGGGATTGCTGTCACACAAGCTGTGTACTTGAGGGTCAAAGATAATATAAAAGTAGCCGGGCGTGGTGGCGCACGCTTGTAATCCCAGCATTCGGGAGGCTGAGACCGGAGGATCCAGGTTCGCGGCCAGCCTCAGCTACCTAGTGAGGCACTTTGCAAATTGGTGAGACTCGGTTTCAAAATAAAGAATAAAAAATAGGGCTGGGGGTGTAGCTTGGAGGTAGAATGCCGCTGAGTTCAATCCCCAGTACCGCAAAAAAAAAAAAAAAAAAAAAAAAAAGATAATATAAAAGTAGATGAAATCATATGTCATTGCCGTACATTGCAGATAGAAAGCTATGTATGAAACATCAGGTGCACCTGGGCATAGAGGCAAGTCATCTGATGGTCCTAGGGCTAAAATGGGATGCAAGAGGATCATTTGGCAAAACTCTTGTACTTTAAGGACATTGAAACCTATAAGAACAAAACAATTTCTGCAAAGTCACAATAGAATTGGCAGAAATGAAACTTAGTCACTAACTTTCTAATTCCCAGTTTCACTCAGGATCTCTGAGTATTAGTGTTTGATGAAATAGTCACTAGGAAGTATGTCAACATATGTCTTACATTAATTTGGTCTTACACAATTGTGGGAGCTGGCAAATCGATCTCTGTCTAATGCTGGAGCTCAAAGTCCACAAGGCTTGTGTTGTTTTTTTTTTTTTTTTCTTTTTGTGGTGCTGGGGATTGAACCCAGGGGCATTCTATCTCTGAACTGCACTCCCAGCCCTATTTAATTTTTATTTGGAATCAGGGTCTTGCTTGGTTGCTGATAGTCTTGCTAGATCGCTAAATTGCCAAAGCTGGCTTAGAACTTTCAATCTTCAGGCGTTAACCACCCAAGTCCTGGGATTACAGGTGTGCACCACCATGCCTGGCTCCATAAGGATTTGAGCAAGGAGAGGGATTTGAAGTGAGGAGAGCAGCGACTGGCTGGAGCGTAAGCATGAGCTGCAGCCTCCCAGCAATAGGCTAGAACCTGATAAGGAGGTAGAAAGAAGTAGGCAGATAGGGCCAAAGGGCCACGGTGGAAAAACTTCATTTCCTGAGAGACAACAGATGCTAACCAACTTCCAAAACTCCTGAAAAGTGATAATGAGATAAAAAACCTCCTGAAAGTGACCAGAGCTTCACAAACTTCCAGTGGTTCCTGCTGATAAGCAATCCCAGGAGAGTCCAGGAAACAGTGTCTGGAACCTCAAGCAAGAGAAGGAGACTCAAAGGACACTATGCAAAGACACTATGCAAATATCAGGAAACTGCATCTGAGACACCAACTGGAAAAGGAGACTCAGTAGTATATAAACCCCTAGACCAGCCACTCTATAGTCGTTTTTTCCCACTCAGGAACTCCCTTTTTGGAGCTCTCGCAGGTAGCATTGGCTTTGAGAGAAAGCAGCGTGTAATTGACAGCACTAGGCCCAGGCAACTCTCAGGTAGTGACTGGAAGGCATCCGCTGGACAGCAAGGTCAACGGAGGCCCCTAGGGGTGGCCTGCACCTCTCTTCTGACAGATTGTGTGAACTTTGGGAGACAGCAATATGCAACTGATAGCTCGTGGCTTAGGCTATTCTCAAGTAGTGTCCAGAAGACATCTGCCGGACACCAGGGTCCTCACCGCCCGCAAGTTTGTTCTGCCTTTTTCCCCCTCCCCAATTCTTTTTACAATAAACTTCCTACTCACCTTTCTGTTGTCTGTGGGTTTCATTGTTTGTACTTTGTAGACAAGAACCTGGGAAGGAAACATCTGTTTCACTGAGTCAGCTCTCACTGCCTTCACCCCTCCTTCAGGAGAAGCTGTAGCCCTTTGTCATGGAGCTAAGCTCTCTCTTGGGCAGGGATTTGGAGATGCTGAAGGAGGATTCAGGGGAAGGTGGGGCAGCTGCTGGCCCGGCACATAAGCAACTAAGCCAAGAGATAACCAACAAAGTTCCCCAAGCCACAGAAACACCAGGTCTGCCCTACCAAGAATAAAAAGCAAGCCAGGTGCAGTGGTACATGCTTGTAATCCCAGTGCTCGGGAGGCTGAGGCAGGAGATCACAGTTTCAAGGCCATCCTGTTTAAGAAATAAAAAAAGAAAGAAAGAAAATGTTGCCAGGTGTGGTGGTGCATGCCTGTAATCTTAGTACTTGGGAGGCTGAGACAGGAGGATAGAAGAGGTTCAAGGGGTGTAGCTCAAAGGCAGAATGCCCCTACGTTCAATCCCCAGTACCACACATACATATACACACACACACACACACACACACACACATGCACACGCGCGCGCGCACACACACACACACACATGCACACGCGCGCGCACACACACACACACACACACACACAGAAAAAAAAATAGAAAAGGAAAAAGAAAAAGGAAAGAAAGAAAGAAAAATTTTAAAAAGGGCTGAGGGAGCAACTCAGAGGTAGGATGGCCCTGGATTCAGTCCTCAGTGCTCATAAACAAACAAACAAACAAATAAAATCGCAGAGTGGCTGCTTATTCGTCATCCTCCGAATCACACACAGAAATGTCTCAAGGCTCGCCCTTACTGGAAACACACAGAGAACAAGATTCAGGGTACCGCAGTTCAGCCTAGCCAAATCGACACATTACAACCCCCCGCAGTTCTTCTCTTCCTCTTTGCCCAACTTAGACATGTGAGCCTTTTGGCAGAGCCTCTCAAGATGGAATGCCTTTTCATTAAAAAAAAAAAAAAAAGAAAGTACCTTTCATTAAAAAAAAAAAAAGTTAGGAATACAAAGCAAGCTTTATTTTTGGCATTATCACAGAGGAATAACAACAGCAATGTCCTCTGATAATAGCAGCAGCTGTCAACAAATTATGTCATCTTGCATCTTTGTGTGTTCTAGGAGAAAGAAAACTCCAAGGATGTTTACCTCAACAGAAGTCACTTCCCTCCCACCAGACGTGGAAATGCCAGTTTCTGCTGGAGTCTAAGGGTCAGCAAATCCATTCTTTTTTTTTTTTAATGGTACTGGGGATTGAACCCAGAGGCATTCTATCTCCAAGCTATACCCCCCGCCCCTTTTTACTTTTTGTTTTGAAACAAGGGCTTACTAAGTTGCTAAGAGTCTTACTACATTGCTGAAGCTGTCCTTGAACCTACAATTCTTCTGTCTCAGCCTCCCAAGCACTGGGATTACAGACATCCACCACCATGCCCAGTTTACAAGATTTTAGTGGCAATAAACAGGATCATTTATTGGGTCAGTGAGTCAAGATCCAGGATGTTAAGGGAAAGATATCAGTCAAAAGCATCTTCCTTCGTTTGTTCGTTCGTTCCTTCCTTCCTCCCTCCCTGACTCCTTTCTTTCTTTCTTTTTTTTTCTTTCTCTCTCTTTCCTTTCTGCAGTACCATGGATTGAACCCAAAGCCTGAGCATGCCTACCCCCTTCTTTTAATTTTTTTAATTAATTAATTATGTATTTATTTATTTTGGTGGCACTGAGGATCGAACCCAGAGGCATTCTACCTCTGAGATACACCCCTAGCCCTATTTGATTTTTATTTGGAAACAGGGTCTCACTGGGTTGATGAAAGTCTCACTATTTGCTGAGGCTGTCCTTGAACCTTCGATCTTCCTGTCTCAACCTCCCAAGGACTAGAATCATAAGCATGCACCATCATGAAGGCTTCATTTTTATTTTGAGAAAAGTTCTTGCTAAGTTGCTCAATCTGCCTTGAACTTGAGATCCTCTTGCCTCAGCCTCCCAAGTAGTTGAGATTACAGGCATGCACCACTGTGGTCAGCTCCAAAATCATAAAAAAAAAAAAAAACAGCCTTCATATTTTAATCAAGATACTATAAGATTTTGATTGGCTTGTTTTGATGTACCCTGATTTCTCAGGCACCCATTGCAGAGGGCTTTCTAATTCTGGTCTGCTTTCCAGGAATATGCAGAGTTGAGCTCTGAGCTTCTCCCCTCTTAAAAGCAGCCAACACAAAAGGTTCCCTGGACTCAGGTGCCACAGATGAACCCTGTCGTTGGTTTGCTCCATTGAGGTCATCTATCTTTTTTTCTAATTGTCCCCAAATGACTGACCATGATGATGTCCATATATTTTTTCCATTCTCACTTGAGTATTAAAAGGTAGGTTTCTTTTCTTTCTCATTTAATAAATCATTTATTTGTAAATCAATGAATAACATGTATACTAATACTAAAAATTTAGACAATCAAGACTACATTAGTTATTTATGGGTTGAGAAATCGGGCTCCATTTGCAGCTAAATGTGACTCAACAGCAGGAACTGCACAAAGATACCTTTAATGCCCTACTTGTAGCATTGAATGGTGAGTGAACAGCACTCACTGCATTTGTATACTCTTGTGCATCATTTATAACCTCAGTAATTAATACTAAATCACCTCAGAAAGAATGGATTCTTCTTAGTCCATCCTCTCAAAGTACTGTGAATTCCAAATTAATAAAACCTCATTATATTTGAGGACTCCCAAAGCTAGAGTATTGATCTCTCAGGCATTTGTTTCCTACAAAAAATGTATAGATGGGTAAGTCATGAGGAGGCAGCACTTTGGAAGTTTAAACCAACAATGTGCTGTTAGTAAGACTATACAAAATTATCCTGTGGTTCTATTCTAAACTTACAGTCCAGCTAATTTTACTGTCCTCCCCCGAATATGTGTAACTATCATACATGGGAGAAAATACTGGGTTCTGAAACCAAGGTGGTTATTTTGCTGAAGATTCTTCTTATAATCAAGAAATTAACCTACACAGTTTGAGAGATCTTTTTGGAATGCCATCTTCTGACCCTGTCTTGCTTGAAGAAAAGTGATGTATCATTTCTGAATAATTTATAGAGAGAAGTTAGAACCTTTCTATTTAGTTTTTTAAATGAATAGCTCTGTCAGGTATGATGGCACACACCTGTAATCCTGGTAACTCAGGAGGCTGAGGAAGGAGGATAGAGTCCAAGGCCAGCCTTAGCAATGTAAGACTTTAAAAAGGGTGGGGAGTTTGGGGGTACAGTTCAATGGTAGACTACTCCTGGGTTCAATCCCCAGTACCATTACAAAAAAAAAAAAAGGTAATAACAGTTCTGTTTCTATTTCTGAATCAATCTTTCTGAACTCACTGGTTTCTAAAACTGGACCTTAGCCAAGGTCTGAAATCTAGGGAACCATCAGGAACCATGCCTAGCCCAAGAAGATGCTTCAAAGTGTCTTAGAATTGCCTTCCAAGTTACAGAAAATAGTAGATTCCACTAAATCCTAAGATTAGATGTATAAAGGGCCTGATATGCCAAGTTATTTCAGGACAATTCTACACTTTATAAGAGCTAGTTGGGCGTGGTGGCACATGCTTGTGATCCCAGCATTTGGGAGGCTGAGACCGGAGGATCCCGGTTCATGGCCAGCCTCAGCTACCTAGTGAGGCCCTCTGCAACTTAGTGAGACCCTGTTTTAAAATAAAGAATAAAAAATAGGGCTGGGGGCATAGCTTGGAGATAGAATGCCCCTGAGTTCAATCCCCAGTACTCCAGTACTGCAAAAAAAAAAAAAAAAAAAAAAAGGTAGGTGGTTTCATCTGATTTCTAACAGAGATAACTCAAAGCAGTTAAAGTGTGCAAATATCCCTTATAGCAAAGTGCAAGACCACAGACAATCCTTTGCTCTAGCCTAGACCCTTGATATTGCTTAATTAAATTATTTCTTGCCAGGCATGGTGGCACACACCTGTAATCCTAGTACTTGGGAGGCTGAGACGGGAGGATCGAAGGTTTAAGACCAGCCTCAGTAACTTAGCAAGACCCTCTTTCAAAATAAAAAAATAAAATGGGTCTGGTGGTGTAGTTCAGAGGTAGAATATCCCTGGGTTCAATCTCCAGTGCTAAAAATAAATAAATAAGAAAAATTTTAAAAATTAAATTATTTCTTATGAGAAACATTGGAACACTTCAAATAACCAAAAACAAAACAAAACAAAAAAAGCAACAACAACAACAACAACAAAAAAGTGGGCATCTATACTTTTGTCCAAGGGTGCTTGGCACACAGTCTCTAAGGATTCCAGGAATATGAATCATGACTATAATGATCTTTGAGAGCAGGGGTTATGAACTTTTTTGTTCAGGGTCAAATAGTAAATATTTTCTTTGGCTTCGTGAGCAATATGGTCAATGTCTCACTACCCAACTACTGTAGCATAAAAACAATCCCAGGTAACACATGTCCCAATAAAACTTTATTTACCTTCTGAGGCTTCATTCAGTTCCTCATTTTATAATTTTATTTATTTATTTATTTATTTATTTATTTATTTATTTATTTATTTATTTATTTATTTATTTATTTATTTATTTCTGGGGATTGAACCTGGGGTGCTCTACCATTGGGCTACCTCCCCCAGTTCTTTCTGTTTTATATATTTTTTTAAATTTTGAGACAAGGTATTGTTAAGTTGAATAGGCTGGCCTCAAACTTGTTATCCTCCTGCCTCCGCCTCTCAAGCAGCTGGGATTACAGGCGTGTGCCACTGTGCTTGGCTCCTATTTTACAATATTTTTTGTAACACACGACTGTCCAGGGTGCCAAATTGTAATTAACCATCAGCTCTGTTTTCTGAGGGTCTTTATTGGCATTTGAGAGAGGCACTGGTGGGTTTCAGGCTCACGGCCTGCTGCGCTGCTGCTTCCCTGATACCATCTTTCTGATGTTTGTGCTAACTACACAGGAAATGAGCACATCTTAGCAGCACCCTAAACCGTTCATTCATACAAAGTGAATGCCACCCAGCCCCTCCCACCGCGGAATCCCCATCTCCAAAGGACGCTCAACCCCTATCCCTCATTTCTGTCCTTCCTACAGTAAGGTACAAAATGTCATTCCAACCTAAATCCAGATGAAAAAAAAAAAAAAAAAACAAACCTGCACCTCCTCCATGCCCTGCCAAAAGAAAAGAAGAATCTCGGTTCCACCTTTTATCTTAACTTACACGCTAACAGAAGAATTCCAGAATTCAGGGACTGTGGCCAACTTTTTTTTCTTCTTTATATTTTCCCAATTTTCTGTGTGGCCCTTTTCAAATAACAAACGCAAAAGGAAAAAAGGAGGCTGCTTGTGACCCTTTCACCTTTTAGCAGAGGGAGTGGGAGGCCTGGCGGGAGGAAGGTGGGGCTCCCTCAGCCTGCTCCGAGGAGGCCTCAGGAGTCAGCCTAGCGCGCCCCCTAATGGGCAGTCCACGAACACCGACCGCCAGCCTTTCTGGGGTTGGCTGAGCAAAGGTTACCTCTCTCCTTCTGCAAAGGACAATGACCTTTTTTTCAGCCTCATCCTGTTATTGAAAGCTGGATCCATGTCCCCAGCTGTACCTCGTTTATTATGCACATACATTTCAAAACCATTTTAAGTCCGGAAGGCCTAAGGCTGGGGCTGTCATAGGCTCCGATTTAACTTCTTGAATGCAGTTTGGCACTCTGGGGTCAAAACCAAGGGCTCACTTTTTTGTTCCTTTCAAGGTTATTATTAGTCCTAAATTAAAGATCTAAATATGGCAGAATCTTGTCATTCCCAGCAACACATATAAATAACTGCCTCTGGCTCCTAGGATACCTAAGACTCAAGATGGCCTGCTTCTGATCTGACATCAGATTTCCTGCATCTAGGCTAACCAGATAGGTGACCTGTTTGCAAATCTGAGCCTTTTTACGAGACTCCTTATACCTGAATGAGGTGAGGTGGTTTAACCTAGTAATGGTGCTCGAAAGGCAGTGTTCATAGTCTGGGCTGGCTGGCATCCACATATTGCAAAAGGGTTTCCAGATCCAGTCATAACTCTTGTAGGGCTTTTGCTGGGCTCTCATTAAGCAGAGCAGAGAAGTTTTAAAATCCCTGAGGTAGGACAGTCCAGCAATACGGGGAGGTTACTTTGATCTCCTTTCCAGTGGGATGCAGAAGAATGCATCTTTTAAAAAATTAATAGTGTGAGCTAGCCATAGCTACCTGGCACTGCAATCAGGAAGGTGTAGGGATTTGGTACCATAGGGTGGATATCCTGGACAATAAATATGATTTATTGCTCACAAGTCTTGCACAAATCAATATTCATTAGTGTGCGGTTTCGAACAAGTAGAATTGAAGTATTATAGAGGGATCAGCAAGGCTGAAACAATTAATGATTTAAAAATTTGTCTAGAAGAGCCTAGATTCCTGTCAATGCCTTTCTCCTAAGTGGGTAGTATTTCTTTTGGGGGCAGGTTACCCCTGTGGCCTTGGGTACAGCTGACAGAAAGGACCCGAGTTACTAACACCATGGAAGTGGTAGGAGAGATAAGTCAAGCAAGGCCTGTGTGCACGACTGTAATTCCAGTACTTGGGAGGCCGAGACAGAAGGACCACAAGTTCGAGACCAGTTTCAGCAATTTAATGAGACCCAGTTTCAAAAATAAAAAATAGAATAGGATTGGAGATGTACATTTTCATTGGGTAGCATTAACCATCCATCCCGGTGTCCCATCAACCCATATGACCTTACACACTTTCCCGTAGACCTCTGGCAGACTGGCCCAGTTTCCTTTTCCTGGTTGGCAAGAAAAAGCTGGAACTGGAGTGCATTTTCCAGTGACACTTGGAAATGGAGTTATTGCTTTTAGCACGAAAGATTATCTGAGCATTTCATTTTCACAAGTCTCAGCCTAACAGAGAATCAGTCTGTCATGTACAAAAACTATGCCTTCATTTTGGTTCTTCCAGTTTGTATTCAAGGGGTTGGAGCAATGGATACTGCTGAGCTTGGCTTTTCCATGTGTGTGTGTGTGTGTGTGTGTGTGTGTGTGTTTGTGTTTGTGTTTGTGTGTGTGTGTGTGTGTGTGTGTGTGTCAGACAGAGAGAGAGGGAGAGAGAAACAGAAAGAGACAGAGAGAGACAGAGACATTCGGGATTTAACCCAAGGGAATTAGACTTCTGAGTGATATCCCAGCCCTATTTTTTTTTTTTAACAAGGTCTTGCTAAGTTGCTGAGGCTAGCTTCGCATCTGCCATCCTCCTATCTCAAACTCCCAAGTACTGGGATTACAGTCATGTGCCAGAATGCCTAGCTTGAGTCCTCACTCTCACTGATGTAGGATAGAAGAAATAAGTAGGTAGAAAGGAGACAGGAAGGGAAAGTAAAATATAACTTTAATATAAAAAACCTGGAACTGAAGTTCTTCAGCCTCTATTCCAAAAACCAGTTTTCTTTCCCAGGCCTAACTCTCCCAAATTCCTGGGAAATCTGTAAAATTAAAGTTAACTAAAAGAAAGTATAATTGACCTGTGCATTGATAGCAAGACAGATACAATATTTAGAAAAAACTATAATTTAGGACACTCTCCAGCTTATCTGTCAATTAGCTAATGAGAACCCCAATTAGCCTGAGGACCCTAAGATTGGCCAGACCACCAGACCACCATAAACTGCCTCGGGGACTACCGGACTGAGATCATCCTCATATACCTTCTCTAGCCCACCCCTCACGAAAGTCCTCTATAAGAAGAGAGCATGGTGGCACACGCTTGTAATTCCAGCATTTGGGAGGCTGAGACTGGAAGATCTGGGTTCTCGGCCAGCCTCAGCTACCTAGTGAGGCACTCTGCAATTTACTGAGACCCTGTTTCAAAATAAGGAATAAAAAAAAAATAAGGCTGGGGGTATAGCTTGGAGGTAGAATGCCCCTGAGTTCAATCCCTAGTACCGCAAAAAAAAAAAAAGACAGCCTTGCACTCCCCAAAATACCCTTCCTCATCTTGAGGTGGCCTGCATTCTCTCTTGAATGTGTATTTCTTTCTTTCTTTTTCTCTTTTCCCAAATAAACCTCTGTCCATGTCTCTGACTGGCGTGTGCTGAAATTCTTTCTGTCATGTTAGCCAAGAACCCTGCAGATACTGAGTTCCTGAGCTGAGGACTCACCCCAACATTACCACTGCCATGGTGTAATTAACTTGGGTTCCTTCTACCATTCCTAGAGTCTCAAACAAAAGTGACTACATCGTGTGAACATTTGTCATTTTGCAGATCTCTTTTCTGACCAGAAATTCCCAAGTCTTGCTCAAATGCATGGTGACACATACTTGTAATCCTAGTACCTGGGAGGCTGAGACAGGAGGATCGAAGATTTGAAGCCAGCCTCAGTAACTTTGTGAGGCCCTCAGCAACTTAGCAAGAACCTGTCTCAAAATAAAAAAATAAAATAGAGTTGGGGTGTAGCCTGGAGGTAGAAGGCCCCTGGGTTCTGTTCCTAGTTAAAAAAAATAAATAAAAGAAAGAAAGTCCTCCATCATCTTGCCTGACAAGCCCCTTGCTTATTACATCCCTCTACTTATAGAAAATTCACATTGTCTTGCTTATCTTAGCCCTAACAACCCAACTAACTCCCCTTAACCACCACCCTAGCAATAGCTAATGACTGTTTTCCCCGGCCTATGGAAGCCTGTACTGTCATAGAGCCATCTTCCATCTCCGTTTTTTCTGGAATTTTCAGTCAACCGTACCCAGAGCTCCAGTAGGGTCTTTAATTTACAGTAGGCACACTAATATTTTTTTAAATGGAGGGTGGCTTTTTCCATGCTTCCTTTTAGGCTTCCTTGAAGATCCCTTTGTAGGAACTGCCAACAAAACACATTTTGGCTTTAGGTTTTGCTCCTCTTTAGCAGAATATACTCTAAAGACAATACCAGCTAGTCATGAGGGGGTTATGCCAATTTTCTTCCCTCTCCCCTCCACCCACTGAAGAATTCTCCTAGTGTCTAGGATGCTCTGCCCAGGGAAAGTCATATTAACCATTCGGAGAATTTCTGGGGCTTCTGAATCTGCACCAGTGTATTTCCTTTATGCCTTGTAAATTCACTCTAAAAGTTTGGCAGGGTCTTTACTAATCTTTTGTTGAAAGTCTTGCATTTTGTTTAAACTTCTTTCCTTGGGCACTCCCCTCCTGAGCCCTACTGTTTTCTCTTAGCTCTTGTCTCCCTGGAAGTAGGGTAGGCATGAAAAAAGCTTTATTAGACAAATTCCACAGGAGGGCCACAGAAGAGAGGAGAGAGAGGTTCCCTGCCGGGTAGACAAGGTCGCGAGAATACGCTCACACCGAATGCAGTGAAGAGCCGTATCTGTTTATTGCTTGTTAGTAGCTGTTTTTTGTGGTTTTTTTTATATACTATCTTTTTTTGCAGTGAGGCATATAAAACAGGAATTTTTACAGTCTTATTTTTCTAAAGGTTTAGTAGGTACATCTTTAACTAGAAAAGCCATTTCCCATGGTATTTGATGGGATTTAGAAAACAGTAAAGATTACAAAATACAATACGTATATAAGGATTCTTTTAGTACAAAGCAGTGTTAAAGGTTAACAACAAATAGTCGCTATTCATTAGTTTAAATCCTTACTATTTGTTTAGCTCCTTTAAGCAGTGTTCTTATCTTTTTCTCAGGCAGCTAAAGAGTTAATGTATCTGGTGAAGTTCCAGGGAGACAAGGTGGAAGTGGGCAGACTATCTGTCTTAAAGCCTTCCTTACTCATAGATAAAATAGTAGACCTAAGTCTCTTTGGCTTATTTATTTTGTTTCTATACCTGTGTGCTGAGAGTGAACATAAAGCTGCTTAGTAACTAAGCTTGCAAAGCCCGTTTCCTAACTAATGTTTGTATGTGGTTAATGAATTTCTTATAGGTTGTCTTGAGGCACTGCTTTTTCAGCTAATATTGAGGAATCATAATTCATCTGGCCATCTTGTGTTTCTAAGAAATTTTCCTTTACAATTAATGTGAAAGCAAAACCCAAAGCACCCAAAATTTCCAGAATATAACATAATGCAAAGTGGGATATGCCACGCATTCCTTCTTTTGGAAGTGTCTGCCTTGCAGGACTCCAGCGGACCTAGCCTTGCTCAAGATCCAGCTATTAAGAAGCTGTGGCAGTTCCTTGTCACACGGTAGGCTTTTTTATAACCCCCAGAAATCCCAACCCTTTTATGCATATTAATTTGGGTTTCACGCCACATGATTACATCATGTGGGAAATCTAAAGGTGCAATGTAATAGGCTGGAAGTCTCTGACCTCAGCTGGGTGGAGCAATTCCTGTACCCCTTTCAGAAAGGGTTTTTTCTGCCCCTGTTTATTTCCTATCTAACTATGTAACATTCCCCCCTCAAGAGCTAGAAGCGCTGAAATTATTTAGGGAACATGGATGAGGGTGCATCTTCTGTAATGTCTTTGAGTGGGTAGGGGTGTAGACATGTCAGGGCCTCCTGCTCTTGCTATCTGTCAGGGCAGGACATGTTGGGACAGAATAAACTCCTTCCTAGAAGGCAGTTTGGTTCAGGGGTCCCTGATAGTAGTCAGCATCCATTGTAGAGAGGGATTGGCAGTCCATCTTGAGTTTATGTGAAGTTTGATAGCCTGGAGTAGAGAAGAAATAAACTTTGTTAGCAGGTTTAGGAGACAAGTGCCAAAGAGTATTGTGACTAAAGGGCTCCATGAAGGGCAAGAGTCAAGAAAGGCAGGATCATATTTATTTTGTTTTGTTTTGTTGTTGTTAATAATATCCATCCCAGGGTAGCTTGCTTCCTCAGATAGGATGCCCTTTTTGTTAAGTGTCAAGGACTTTTCTGTATATGACCTGATCTGTTGATATAAAAGCAGGATTTTCCTGAAGCATAATATATATTTTCCTTCTGGCCACTGTAATCAAGTCCAATGCTCATAATTTAAACAGAGCTAACAGGCATGGGCATAAGAGGAGTTCACAACTTATAGTAGCCTTTAAGCTGCTTGTGTTGGAGGAAGATAGAATCGAGCAGCGTTAAGTTAAAGGGGATCTACTTATCTGTTTGTCCTTTGCAAAGAAACTGGAGGTCTTCTATGAGTATATAGATAAAAGATATAGTTGTTTGTTGGTAATTCTGAAGAATGAAGAGCTTCATCTAATGTGGTCCATAGCTTGAACCTGGAGTAGTGAATCCAGCTGGCTACTCCAGGAATCTTGATGGTTTTAGGAGTGAACAGAAGAACAGGAAAGGGTCTTTTCCAAAGTGGGGCCAGTTGATGACCTGGCTGGTTGTTACAATAGGTTTTAATTAGCACCATGACCCTGATTGGTAGAGGGATTTACTTGAGCGCACAGGGGAACCTTTTGTCCAAACTCCCAGAGAGCTTGTTGGTATTGACCAAGGGCCATTACATATTGGGTAAGTGTAACCTGTTCCACATCTAGAAGGAGATCTGACTGGAGGAAAGGTTGACTATAAAATCTCATAAGGGCTAAGTTTTAATATTCCTGTTGGTGAAACCCTTACCCACAAGAGTGCCAGAGGAAGTACCATTTTCCATGGTAAGTGTGTTTCCTGACAGAGCTTTTTGAGATATATTTTTACATCTCAAAGTGGTTCTTTCCATTTTGCCTGAGGGTTGGAGCCTCCAAGAGGAGTGTAGATAATATTTTATCCCCGGGGCTTTAGCTACTGTTGGGTTACCTCAGAGACAAAAGATGGCTCATTGTCCCCTTGAAGGAACATGGGAAGTCCAAATCTGGGGATGATTTCTTGAAGCAGAGCCCAAGCCACTTCAGGCCTTCTTTGTTCTTGTAGGGAAAGCTTCCACCCAGCTTGTGAAAGTGTCCACAAATATCTGAATCCCTGATGATGTGTAGTTGAGTGACGTCTACCTGCCAATCTTCCCCTTCCATGTGTTTGTGCCAGCACTTATCAAGAAAGTGCTTGTGCCAGCACTTATCAATATCCTTCCTTGGATATTATTAATGGCACAGGTCTCACAAGACTGAAAAACTCTCTGTAGAGTTATATATAGTTCCCTTTCAGTAAATAGCCTTTAGTTAAGGAAAGAGAGGTGATCTCTCCCAAAGTGACAGTCATGTGGGTCCCCTAGAACTTTCCAGAGTATTGCTCGTGGAAGATGAATGATGGCACCCAATCAGAGCTATCTATCTGCCTCTTGTATATATATATCCCCTTTCCTTGGCCCAAGATATTTACTCAGAGGTGTAAGAGGGGAGATGGGTGCCAGGAGATATGGAAGGAATTAAGGCCAGTTCCATGCTGACCAACCTGGCTGCCTTACCAGCAGTATGATCTCACTAGTTCATTTTTGATGCCCTTTGAAGTGAATACTGCAATTTCTCAAGGCAGCTTTATCTCCTCAAGAAGTTATAGTATTTGAGAGCCATACTTGATTGGGCTATTTTAGGAGATCAAATAGTCTCTTTCTTTCCAGACAGCAGCATGGGTACAAAATACCAAGAAGGCATACTTGAAGTCTATGAAAGTGGTTGCCTATTAGTCTTTCCTCAATTTAAGGTCTTGGGTTAAAGTTATTATCTCTGCCAGTTGTGTAAAGGTTCCTGGTGGGAAGGATTTAGCTTTACTAATTTCTGAGATAGATATCACTGCATAGACAGCTTTTCTGGATCCCTCAAAAGAACTGCCATCAGTAAACCAAACAAAGTCAGGGTTGTCTAAGGGATGATCCCTGAAGTCCTCTCTGTTGGCATGAGAGAGATATAGGACTTTTTCACAGGATTTTTGAGGAAGTGTGGAGTCTTCCTCTGGAAGAGGGAGCAGGCTGGCTGGATTTAAGAGGTACACCTCTTACCCTGCACAAGAGTCAATTCAAAATGGATCAAAGACCTGGAAGTCAGGCCAGAGATCTTGCAGCTACTTGAAGACGACATAGATCCAACACTTCAATACATAGGCACAGGTAGAAACTTGCTCAACAAGATCTCCAAAGCACAAGCAACTCAAAGGAAGATCAATACATGGGATTGCATTAAACTGAAGAGCTTCTGTGCAGCAAAGGAAACTATCAAGAACCTCAACAGAGAGCCTACAGAGTGGGAGAAAATTTTTGCCAGTTACTCTTCAGATAGAGGTCTAATATCTAGGATATACAAAGAACTCAAGAAAATCACAGCCAAGAAAGCAAATAACCCAGTCAAAAAGTGGGCAAAGGATCTAAATAGACACTTCACAAAAGAAGAAATACAAATGGCCAATAAACGTATGAGGAAATGTTCCACATCATTGGCAATCAGAGAGATGCAAATCAAAACTACCTTGAGATTTCACCTAATCCCAATCAGAATGTCAATCATCAAAAGCACAAACAACAACAAATGCTGGCGAGGGTGTGGAGAAGTGGGAACCCTAATACATTGTTGGTGGGATTGCAAACTTATGCAACCACTTTGGAAAACAGTATGGAGGATCCTCAGACAAATGGGAATAAACCTACCTTATGACCCAGCAATACCACATCTGGGTATTTACCCAAAAGAATGAAAACCAAACTACCAGATTAATATATGTATGTCTGTTTATAGCTGCACAATTCACAATTGCCAAACTATGGAACCACCCAAGATGTCCACCCACAGATGAGTGGATTATAAAACTATGGGATATGTACACAGCAGAATTTTACTCAGCCATAAAGAAGAACAAAATCATGTCATTTGCAGAGAAATGGATGGAACTTGAAAACATTATGTTAAGTGAGATTAGTCAGTCACAAAAGTAAAAAATTGGATGCTCTCCCTAATATGTGAAAGCTAGGGAGGAAGTGGGTCATAGGAGGGGCTCTAGATGAAGAAGAAAAACCTTAGATAAGCAAAGAAGGTGACCTAACTGAAGGTGATGGGATAGGGGGAGAGGGAAGCACCCTTATGCACATGACATATATTCACAAATGTATCAACATCAATCACTAAACTGAAGAAGGAGGGAGGGGAGAGGAATGAGGTGGGATTTGGGAAAGAGTTAAATGAGTGATGTGTGCATGTATGCCTCTACCAGCTTGTACCTCATTAAGATATATGGTTACAATGCACTAATAAAAAATAAATAAAAAAAGAGGTACACCTGTGCAAGGTTACATCTGGGTTTTCTTGCAGTAGGGTTTGGAGCCTTAGTAATCTGTCAGCCAAGAACTTCCTTTAAGTTCCAGAAGAAAAGTCACTTGATGGGGGGTATACACCTCAAGGGGCCTTCCTAGTGTTATCTTAAAGGTCTCTTCCATTAGGAGTGCTGTTGCCGCTATGGCTCATAGGCAACTAGGCCATTCCGGAGCCACAGAATCTAGCCCTTTGGACAAGTACCCTATAGGGCATTTGGTTGGTCCAAGGCATTGGGTCAACACTCCCAGGGCGGTTCCTTCTTGCTTTGCTGTGTATAGCTAGAAGGGCTTATTCATCTGAGGCAAGCCAAGGGTTGGAGCTAAGAGGAATGATTATTTGAGTTGAATACACTCTTTTTCTTGTTCTTTATCCCACATTAAGGTTCCCAATTTCTCTCCTCCCTTAAGGGGTTCATACAAGGTTTATCTATTTCCCCATATCCTAATATCCATAGTTGACAGTAGCCTATAAGCCTTAACAAGGCCTGGAACCGTCAGTGTGTGGTTGGTGGGGGCAGCTGTTGGATGGCCTGTATTCTTTCTGGTGATAAGGCCCTTTTTCCAGGTGTTATTATCATTCCTAGATCAATGACCTTTTGTTGTATGAGTTGGGCCTTGGATTTTGAGGTTTTATATCCTAGTCAGGCAAAAAGTTTAAGGTTTTTGTATGGCATGCTTTTCTGCCAGTTCTCAGGTTGAGGAACAGATGGGGAGGTCATCTACATACTGCAGGAGTAAACCTTTACCCAAAGAAAGTTTATCTAAGTCTCTGGCTAAGTTTTGTCCAAACAAATGGGGACTGTCCTGAAATCCCTGGAGTAAGCATGTCCAGGTCAATTGTTAGGTCTTTCCTCTATTTTCTTCCCACTCAAAAGCAAATAACTATTGTGACATTCCTAAGGGAATGAAGAAAAAAACACCGTTGAGATCTAGTACTGAAAACCATTGAGTATTATGGGGAATTTTCCCCATAAACACATAGAGATTTGGCACCACTGGGTTTAGGGAAACAACTGCCTCATTAATTGCCCTCAGATCCTGAACCAGCTGTATGACCCATTCAGGGGCCATTCTTCTTGGTTATGTAACGAGTATTGAGTCCAAACAGTATTGCAAAAGAAAATAATTCTTTTTCTTTTTAAAGTTTCAGGATCAAATCTCTCCCAATTCTTCAAAATGCATTCCAATGGAGAATCTGAAGTCATCATGATCCAATTTCCCATCTGAAAGAGAAGAGAGAGACTCAAGGAGGGGTGTTCTCCCTCCTCTCAAATTAATAAACCCTTTGTGCCTAGGGCCCTCAGGGCATTCCCTTTTGAGCTGGGAAACCTGGAACCTGATGCACCAGCAGCCCTTGCCAGATCCCAAAAACCTGCTTGCCGAGTCTTCTCAAGGTTTTTCTTTTCTGTAGGAGGAGGTATAAATTTATTTAACCCTTTAAAGCATTTATTCTCATTTAATTTACCTAATTTAGACAGGTATTTATAGATTACCTCTGAAAACCAGGATACCAGATAAGCAATATTAACATTTAAGCAATTTTCCTACCAAAGAAGTGCCCCAAAAGCAATGGATACTGTAGTTTAAAGTATCTTACAAACGTAAATGGAACCTTGATTAGACACCTAGGAAGAGAAAATGTATATGTTAGTGATTTTAAGTACATCTTGATTTTTGTCTTATGAACAAATTTAAGGCCATTTATTTTGCTATGGATCTAAATTACATGAGCTAAGTGTGAGCAGACACTTAACAGGAAATCACACACGCATTTGGATTTATAATTCCTTCATTTATGAGCCACTTCATCTCCTATGGCAGATCCACACCAAACACCCTCAGTTTTATCCCCTCTGAGATTCTCAAAAAGGGATGATCTATGTTCTTTAAATCCAGGATGAAACGGAGAGGTAACCTAAATAAGGACAGCAGGAAGGGAGGGGAAGCAGAGGGCCAAAAAACCTCTAGTTAGCCCAAACAAAAATGCATCAGACTTAACTAAGTGTGCATAACCAGGCGAGTTTATCAGAAAAATTATCATCTCAAGGAGGCAAAATAATTTTGGGGCAGGGAGGGGGCAAGACAAGATGGCAAGTCCAAACCCACCACATGTGTGTGAGCTCATGGAGTGCCAAGATGGCAGCATAGCGGGAGCCAAAGACGATGCCCGGAGGGCTGCTGGAAATGGATCCATAGGTGACAGTGGATAGCTGCAAACAGCTGGCTGCATAGTGCTGTGAGCAGACACTTAACAGGAATTCCTACAGAAAGGCTGGACTGAAAGTCACACCTGGGGTAAATCACACACGCACCATGGTCCCCCCACACCTAGGCAGAGGTCTGCCTGGCTTTGTCTTTACAGGAGGCAGAGCCACCATTTCTCGGCTGATTACCATGTCTTAGTTTTTTTTCTTAAATCTACATTTAGCTTAGATAAAATTACCCTTTTTACACACACACACACACACACACACACACACACACTTTATGATTTTTTTATCGTTTTCTCATCAAAGCTTAATCTTGTATATAAAATTGTACAATGACTAGAAACACAATTCCTTTCAGCCTGTGTGCCTTAGTAAAGACCCCCAAGCAAAGCCATCCTGTCTATGTTATTGTTAGCGAGTAAACTCATGAAAGGACCAGCGGGGAGTTGCAAACAAAATTTATTTCAGATTCGAATCTGGGCCCCCACCATACCCAAACAATAGTGGGACCAGCAGAGACCCCGAACCTCGTGATTATAGATATTATATACACAAAAGGGGAGCGGATATGTGACCTTTACATTGATTGGCTAGCGCACAGTGGAAAGTCCCCCTATGCGGTTCATAGATTTGAAACAAACGATTCCAGGATACGGGTTTGGGCAGGAGATCAAGAGGGGCATGGTGACCTAGCTTGTCTTTTGTTTACAGGCTTTAGTCATTTACAGGTGGGATGATAATTTTCCACCTAGAACATTATATGGCATTTTAAGGCACTCATTGTGTTTTGGATTACCCAATTTGATTTTTTTTAATTTTCATTTTTATTTTATTTTTTCGGTACTGGGGATTGAACTCAGGGGCGTTCTACCTTCGAGCTATATCTTCAGCCCTATTTTTTATTCTTTATTTTGAAACCGGGTCTCACTAAGTTGCGGAATGCCTCACTAGGTAGCTGAGGCTGGCCTTGAACCCGGATCCTCCGGTCTCAGCCTCCCAAATGCTGGGCCCAATTTAATTTTAACAGTTATAAGTTATCCCTGAAATCAAGACATTAGTCAAAAAAAGTTAGTATTTTACATCACTTTTTCCTGTTAAAGGCACTCTACAAACCAAGAATCTTAATAGGCTTGTTATCTACAGAGAAAAGGCATTTTATTAGACATTTAAAGACCATGTGGCCAAAAGCCATTTAAAAGTGGTGCTGGCTGTCCAGGTGAAGATTGGGTTAAAATGGCATCAAGGGGGGCGGGGAAGGAAGTTTTCCTTCCATTAAGACAGCTTGAGTAAGTCGGGCATGGTGGCACACACTTGTAATCCCAGTACTTGGGAGGCTGAGACTGGAGGATCCGGGTTCACAGCCAAGCCTCAGCTACTTAGTGAGGCATTCCACAACTTAGTGAGACCCTGTTTCAAAATAAAGAATAAAAAATAGGGCTGGGGGTGTAGCTCGGAGGTAGAATGCCCCTGGGGTCACCAAGGGGGAAAAAAAAAAAAAAAAGACAGCTTGACTGGATACTAAAATGATTCCAGGCCATGCTCAGTGGAGTGGACCTGGAACACTAAAATAATGTCCAGCCAGGGAGACACCAGCTTGAGATCTCTGCACCCAAAAGGTTGGGTCTACCCATGTTTGCTGTCCTGCCCCAGCAGAGGTCAGCAAAGAGAGCTGCCCACTGGAGCCACCACAAAGGGCAGATGGGGACATGGGGACAGGAGAACCGGGCATATCATGATATGCTCATGGAATCAAAAAATGGCCAGAAGTTTAAAAACAGCAGAGAACAGGGTTGGAGGGAAGAACCAGACACAGGCAGCTTGGCCCTTGGATCAAAAATGGTGAAATCCAAAAGCAATGGGAATAATAGAGGCAGAAGCAGGCACATGGTGGTGGTGGCATCGCCCACAGAGTGGGAGAGGAGGAAAGGAGCGGGGCCATGGCATCTTACCTTGTAGGATATATTCAAGTCACAGCACCACTTATGCTATGGGGCTGTGGGTTTTCCCTCAGTTCCTGTCTCCCTGGAAGAAAGATTTCATCCACAGGATGCAAGTAGGGTAGGCATGAA
Organism: Graphiurus murinus; assembly: GCA_004027655.1. Taxonomy (NCBI): domain Eukaryota; kingdom Metazoa; phylum Chordata; class Mammalia; order Rodentia; family Gliridae; genus Graphiurus; species Graphiurus murinus. The sequence continues at coordinate 69,357 of PVLC010004285.1, forward strand.
AAAGGTTTATTGGATAAATTCCACAGGAGGGCCACAGAGCTGGTTAGTCTGGGTACAAAGTAAAGGAGAGAGAGAGCCAAAAGGGAGGGGTCTCCTGCTGCATGATGGGTTTTTTTTAATAACCTCTAGAATTTCCACCCCTTTTTATGTATATTAATTTGGGTTCTGCACTACAACTTCGTGTGACTGCACATGATTATGTCATATGGGAAATCTAAAGCTGTAATGTAATAGGTTGGAAATCTCTGAGCACAGCCGGGTAGGAAATTTCTGTATGTCCTTTGGGGCAGGTTTTTCTCTGTCCACTTTTTCTGCCCTGTTTATTTCCTATCTATCTAACACCACCAGTAACGCACCTCGGATAATGAATAATCACCACTTTGCCTTCCTCCACATTCGGGGCTCAAGCAGGTTCCACCATAGGAATGGCTTCTACCAGCATGAGAAGCGTCATGAAGATTTGGGGCTTCCCTCTTTGCCTTATCTACCACTAGTTGGTATTTGTTGGGCATGAGTAACACGCTAAGCAGGGTTTAGGTCAGTCCAGGTGGGGTGATACGTGGTAAAGATGATACTCATTTTCTGTGGGTAATCCCAATAAGTTGGATTTAAATTTTTTTCGGTTCCTCAAATTGGAGGTTGATAAAGGACTGTACGTTAAGTAATATCCTGCCAGTTGCCCCTGTGCGTTTATGCCAATGTGGTATTGTTGTAGAAGTAATTGCCTTGCCCTGGTGACATGTGCTTCTTGGCCGAATGGGGTGCCCGGTTGGGCCTTTATAGGGGAGACCATTCCTATTCCCTGGTCACAATCTGGTGGTGCTGTTGGCAGGGGACCTGCTGTCACCTCATCTTCCTGGATGGGTTAACCCCTGTGTGCAGAGAGCGATCTGCTGAAGCTAAGGCTGGGGCCAGTGCTGAGCCAACCTGTACTAGGTAAAATTAGGATTTAAAAGGTTTATTCTGCCGGGCATGGTGGCACATACTTGAAATCCCAGTACTTGGGAGGCTGAGACAGGAGGATCTCAAGTTCATGGCCAGCCTCAGCTACTTAGTGAGGCTCTCCACAACCTAGTGACAACCTGTTACAAAATAAACAATAAAAAATAGGGCTGGGGTTGTAGCTCGGAGGTAGAATGCCCCTGGGTTCAATCCCCAGTACAAAAAAAAAAAAAAGGTTTATTCCGTTTAAATCTATTAAATATTCTTCAACATTCTCTCAGGGCTCTGCTGCCCTCACACACTGGAGGCTGTGCCTTTCTCTGCACCATACATTTAGATCCTGGCTGCTCAGACCAGATCTCTTATTATGCAGCTGCATAAATGGAATTTTCCTCTACTTACCTGACCTCCCACAGACCAACACCAACTGCAAGATTGAATAATAATTCAGAGTACCATACAGCAGCCACCTTTTCTTACTTTCCAAAACACATATTGGCCAGACTGTGCTACAGTATAACAGTATCTCTTACTTAGTCAAAAACGTATACCTATAAGAGATCCACATGGCCAAAATCCACTGGTGGGAATTAACTGGGCACTGCCTGAGTCTTAAAGGGCAAGTAACAGATATAAACAGACATTCACAGATAGCCGAAGGGAATTCCCAAAACGAAGGCTGACAAATAGGAACCTCTAAAGCACAGACCGGACAGACCTAATGATGGGGATGAATCCCCTAAATTTCCTAATCCCACCCAACTGTGATTCCTACACCGTTGGTGCCAGAGATGTCCCCATAAAGGGGGCCTGATCCATAGGATTGCGAATCTTGGTATGCATGCTGGGTGACCTACTAGGGTGGCCGAGGTGCCCTGACTCTACTGCATTCAATTTCCTATTTGTCAAGTTAAACTGAATGGCAGAGGAAGCCGCAGTCCACTGGTCTGTCGGTGGGAAGAGAGTGGCAGGGGTCACTCTGAGTACCTGGCCTGCCCTGGGGTCCAAAGCAGGGGCCACTCTCAGGTTCTGCTGGGGGAGTCTCAAAAACTCAGCCCTTGCCCCAGTGCTGGTCCAAATATTCAAGGGCAAGATTTTGAAAAAAAGGAAAAAAGAAGTTTTATTGATTTGCTAGCCAGTGGGAAGAGCAGCAGACGAATATCCCTAAACTACTGTCCAGTCCCAGGGAGAAACAAAGGACTTTTAAAAGGGAAATTCAAGGACTAGGCTTCTGGTGTGTTTATTAAGAGACATAATTCTTGTCCGAATGGTGTCCTTGAGATAGGGTTCCTGAGACCCACTGGCACCAGTTCCCAAGTCTGTGTGTCTTCATTTTTGTGGTCAGCAAGCTGAAGAACGCTGTAAGTTGGCCTAGGAGGGGAAAAATGTTGATCTTGTTTTCCCCAAGGTTAGGGAGAGAGAGAAAGAGAAGAGGGAAAAAGAGAAGAAAAAGTGTGGGTTTTAAAAAGCAAGGTCCAGCCGGGCGTGGTGGCGCACACTTGTAATCCCAGTACTTGGGAGGCTGAGACCCGAAGATCCGAGTTCTCAGCCAGCCTCAGCTACTTAGTGAGGCCCTCTACAACTTTAGTGAGACCCTGTTTCAAAATAAAGAATAAAAAATAGGGCCGGGGGTGTAGCTCAGAGGCAGAATGCCTCTGGGTTTAATCCACAGTACCACAAGAAATAAATAAATAATAAAAAAAATAAAAAGCAAGGTTCATCCTCAAAGCATGAACTAGACCGAGCTCGAGTCTTCCCTAGCGTGCCCTTGCTGACACAGGGAGGGCAGGACGTGGCTCATGTGCAAGCTGCGTCTGCCACTCATCGGCACAGCTGCTTTGTCTATGAGGCAGGGCAGACTGCCTAGTGGGGGGTACACACTTAAAATATCCCATTTCAAGCCAGGTGTGGTAGTGCACACCTGTAATTCTAGTACTTGGGAGGCTGAGACAGGAGGATCACAGGTTCGAGGCCAGCTTTGGCAACTTAGTGAGACTTTCAGCAACTTAGTGAGACCTTACTTCAAAATAAAAAAATAAAATGGGGCTGGGGATGTAGCACAGAGATAAAATAAAATGTATAAATTATATATAAAATATATAAATGTATCATTATTTATAATTCATAAAAATATATACAAAAATAAAATAAAAATAAAATGGAGCTGGGATTGGGGTTGTAGCTTAGAGGTAGAATGTCCCTGAGTTCGATCCCTAGTGCCAAGAAAATTTAACAAAAAATCCTGTTCGAGTGTGTGTTCCCTAAATTTTAATTTGATTTGTGCCACTAATCTTTTTTGAGGTTCCCTAGCAGACACCCACTGTTTGTAAAGTGAGCAGCCCAGGGAAGCCTCCAATTGCTTAGTCAGGAGAGCATGCACTCTCATCAGCAACGAGGCTGAGCGAGCCTGTTTTGCGGAGATACCTGCACCACAGTACCCCAGCACCCCCCTTTGTGTGGCTCCCCCTGGGTGCCGCCTCTCCACTATTCTTCAAAGTCTCATAAACTGACTCTCTTCAATTTGACAGTTTGCCCCAAACCTTTTCTGCAGCTAGGAGTGGAGGGGCAGTTTTACTTACTGTTCCCAGAACATCTCCTGAGCCTTCTAGCCTCTGCCCTTGGCTCTCTCCAAGCACAGCACGTGCATGACACATGATCCCAGCTCTCTGTCTCCTGTGCGGCTCTTGTGCTTGCAAGGCCACCTCACAAATCAGCTGCTCAGCGGCATCCCCACGCTTGCAGTCTCTCACACCCTGAATCTCTCTCTGTAATAAATCTCTGCAGGGCGTGGTGGCGCACGCTTGTAATCCCAGCATTCGGGAGGCTGAGACCGGAGGATCCGGGTTCGCGGCCAGCCTCAGCTACCTAGTGAGGCACTCTGCAACTTAGTGAGACCCGGTTTCAAAATAAAGAATAAAAAATAGGGCTGGGGGTATAGCTCGGAGGTAGAATGCCCCTGAGTTCAATCCCCAGTACCACAAAAAAAATAAAAATAAAAAAAAATAAATCTCTGCAGGAATTTCTGTGTCTCCTTAGGAGTCCGGACCTTGTTGCTATTTCTGAGTACTTATTAAGTGTTAGTAGCTGTGCTAATTGTTGAATGCTTTTCATAAATTAGCTCTTTTTGTCCTCTCAACAACCTAGAAGCAGATCCAGGAGGTAAAGGGTCCCCGGTGTCACATCTCAGGGGCATGCCGTATCAGCAAGCTCTTTCAAGAGACAGAGAAGGAGGGGCAGGACCAAAGCCATCTTGTCACTACAGGTGCAACTTTGGCCACATGAATGCAATTTGATGCTGGATATGATGTCCATTGTAACATTCTTGTTAGAACATGAAGATTTATTTTGTAATTCAAGTGTATTATCCCCATCTATGCAAAATAAAATAATATTTTCAGTATTGGGGACTAAACTCAGGGCCTTGTGTATGCTCGACAAGTGTTCCACTACTGAGCTATATTCCCAGCCTTTTTATTTTATTTTGAGACAGGATCTGGCAATATTACCCAGGCTGGCCCTAAACTTGAGATCCTCCTGCCTCAGCCTCCTGAGAAGCTGAGATTACCAGCCTGTACCACCATTTCTGGATCAAAGTAAATTATTATTATTATTAGTAGTAGTAGTAGTAGTAGTAGCAGCAGCAGTAGTAGTAGTAGTAGTATTTTGTGGTACTGGAGATTGAACGCAAGGACATTCTATTTCTGAGCTACATGCCCAGTCCTATTTCATTTTTTTTCTTAATTTTGAAACAGAACCACACTAAGTTGCTGAGGGCCTCCCTAAGTTGTTGAGGCTGTCCTGGAACTGGTAATCCTCCTGTCTCAGACTCTCGAGTACTGGTGTTACAGGCATGCACCACCACGCCTGTCTAAAGTAAATTATTTTTATTGACCCATTCACTAAATTACAACAAGTCTAACTTGTTTTTATTGTCTTTTAAGAGTGAGCTTGTTGTTTTTCAATGAGCTCCAACAATGGCAGGTTTTCCATAAATGTGACTGGTTTTATACTCCTAATGTAAACAGTGTTCTCCAGTCTAACCTAGAGACAAAATAAAGGTCACCATTAGAGAAACAGACAATCAAAACCCTATTTCTCTGGATCCACTTCCCACCCACACTAGCAGAGTCTAGCCCTCTTCTCATCTATCTCCCTCTCCCGTATTCTGGGAAGCCCATGGTCCTGTCTGTAGGATTTCTCAGTGCTCCGTGTGCCATGGCCACACACTTGCCTCTGTTCTATCCAAAGCCCATGTCGAGCCTTGTCCAGGCCACTCTGCTCCTCAGAGAACTGAGATGAAGACTTTAATGGATTTTTGTTTCAATTGTTACCCTTCAAGACTCTGGCACAAGTGAAGGAGATGGAGAGGAAGAAATTTTTAAACTTTTTTTGGTACTGGGGATTGAATTTAGAGGCATTGTACCTCTGAGTTACACCCCCAGCACGCTTTCATTTATTTATTTGAAACAGGGTGTAACTAAGTTGCTGAGGGCCTCCCTAAGTTGCTGAGGCTGGCTTTGAACCTGTGGTACTCCTGTCTCAGCCTCCCAAGTACTGGGATTACAGGCATGCGCCATCACACCTGGCTTTTGAAAAGGAAGACCTTGAGTGCTGAACACAACCCCTCCTCTTCACTTTCATTCTAAATCATTCTCTTCAGAACAGATTTGTATCCTTTTATACTCTCCTACAAGGGCACCACTTCGTGGAGTGGTACAACCAGCATACACCAGTCCCTGAACATGATCATGGCGTGGTAAAGTCAAAGGGACCTAATCTGGTAAGGCTTAATTTGGAAGCCAAATGTCTTTTTCTCTTCCACACACCCCCACATACACGATACACCAATGTGCGAGCACGCGTGCGCACACATACACACACACACACACACACACACACACACACATCCTCAAACTGACTTTTCTCCTACTTGAACTATTTCTGCTTCCTATTCCTCTTTGCTTGGCATCTCACAGGTCCCCACAAGTTCCAGCCTCCTAAGATTTCCTAGCAGGAGGGAAGCCTGCTGGTACATCATCGAATGGGGATCATCACTACCCCCAGAATGCACCAAGAAGAAATCATCGGTTCTTTCAGGGGTTGGGGCACAGAGATATATTAAGAACAGCTAGAGAGAAACAGATGAAGACTGAAAAATGATTTGCCCTGGTCCCAGAATCAGTGGAAAATCAGTGAAAATGTTTCAGAATGTATTTCAGTCACCAACGCCACCAGATTGGCTGAGCCCTGTATGACTTCTACACTGTATGGAGTGGAGGCCTAGTTCCCAGCTTGGTGTTATTGGGAGGTTGGGGAGCCTTTGAAAGGTGGGGCCTCCTGGGGGCTTTAGGCAACTGGGGATGTGCCCTGGAAGGGAATAGTGGGACTCCAGACCCTGTCTTTTGGACTTCTCTGCGACAAAGTGAGCAGTTTTGCTCTGCTACACACTCTCACCGTGATATGCTGCCTTGCCATTGGCCCAAAAGCAATGAGGCCCACTGACAATGGACTGAAACCATGAGCCAAAGTAAACCTTTTGTCTTTACAAGTTATTACCTCAAGGACGTGTTACAGTATCAGAAAGCTGACTGCCATACAAGTAGAAACAAAGATATGGAGCTTTTTTTTTTTTTTTTTTTTTTTTTTGCGGTACTGGGGATTGAACTCAGGGGCATTCTACCTCTGAGCTATACCCCCAGCCCTATTTTTTTTTTTTTATTCTTTATTTTGAAACCGAGTCTTACTAAGTTGCGGAGTGCCTCACTAGGTAGCTGAGGCTGGCCGCGAACCCGGATCCTCCGGTCTCAGCCTCCCGAATGCTGGGATTACAAGCATGCGCCACCACGCCCGGCGATATGGAGCATTTTTTAAAGCTAATGTGCATCTGCTAGTTCTATCTGTATTTGCTTTTTTATGGGCAGATTCATGCTTTTCAAAAACATATAAATTAAAGCCGGGCGTGGTGGCACACGCTTGTAATCCCAGCATTCGGGAGGCTGAGACCGGAGGATCCGGGTTCGCGGCCAGCCTCAGCTAACTAGTGAGGCACTCCGCAACTTAGTGAGACTCGGTTTCAAAATAAAGAATAAAAAAAATAGGGCTGGGGGTGTAGCTCGGAGGTAGAATGCCTCTGAGTTCAATCCCCAGTACCAAAAAAAAAAAAAAAAAAAACATATAAATTATGCAATACTTGGGAAGACTGAACTTACTGAGTACAACAGCAGTCTACAACTGGTTAGAACTTAGAATTGACTCTGGCTTCCATATTCCCAGGAAATGAGGACATTTCCTCACAGTGAAATAAGGATCCTGTGGGGGTCAGTTTGCCAGTGAGCCCTTGATGACCTTACTCCAGGCCTTAGTCTGCTTCCTTTTGCTCCTTCTTTTCTCTTGATGGTCCTTGCTATCTCCAGAAGATTACTCTTCTATAATTAAATGAATGATCTAGGCAAAAAGTGATTTCCTACCAAGCTGACTGGTAGGGATTGGGGGATGGGATGGATGAAGGCATTCCAAGTAGAAGGGATGATCTCTTGGGAACTAGATTTTATTAGACTTAGCTGCAATTTGGAGTCTGAGGATGGGAGCCAGGGCATAACACAGAAGGCTGTGGTATGCCATGCCTACATCTAGACCCCAACAACCTCAGCACCTACAGAGGCAGGCACATATCCTAATGCAGTGAAGCAGGCCTGGTGTGTGGCAGAAAACAGTGTAAGGGAGTTGGTACTTCAAAGAACACTTGAGCTCTTGGTGAAGTGTCATCTACTGCTCAGCACATTAGCACATTGTTGTCATAGGGGATGAGGCCTCAGTGCCCCTTCAGGTTTTTCAAAAGTCAATATTTTGATATGAGCACTTATGACTTTTTTTTTTTTTGCAGTATTGGGAGTTGAATCCAGGGGTGCTCTACTACTGAGCTATACCTCAGCCCTTTTTATTTTTGATTTTGAGTCAGGGTCTTGCTAAGTTGCTGAGGCTGGCCTTGAACCTGGGATTCTCCTGCTTTGGCATCCTAAGACACTGGGATTACAGGCATGTGCCACCATGACTGTCTGAGCTCTTCTGATTTTTAACTGTTGGGCACTAATTCAAATGTCTAGAACACTCTCATGGCCTGATGACGCAGATCAGCATATCTGAAGGCCTCTAGGTCTGACCTTTGGATTGGGCATCATGCCCAGTTACTCACATTTATGTGGGAGGGTGCTGGAGGCTTTGTCTTACTCATCAGCTCGGGGCTAGGTCTTTAGTGGGTGTCCATAAATGTTACTAATGGAAATCAAAGACAATTATGTGCTCACTATTAATGGACCTACACTGGATATTTTCTAGAAATTTTGAGGGTACTAGGATGTATCACTGTCAGTCAACATTCTTTTTTTGTGATGGGACTAACTGGAAAAATCAGAGCAGAAGCAGCCTTTGCTTTTCCTACCACAACCTGGCTTCCAGAACTCCGTCCATTCGTCCACTCTCCCTGTCCAGGACAGCTCCTTCCCCTCTCTCTCTAATTCGTTTCAGGCTGCATTTGATCCACAGGAGGGACTGGTGGGAGCCTGGAGAGCAGAAGGAAGGGAAAGCCAGGGTATTTCTGGCTCCCCTCTTTTGGCCTTGGGTAGCGTTTCTAGCAGAGGCTACTCCCTCAACCTCTGGTATCTGCTGACAGTAGCTTTTCCTAACAATTCCTCTGCCTTTCCACCATTGCTAATGATTTCTGGGGTGCTTGTCCAAGCCCTGTTTAGCTTCCCAGCAATCTCCTTACCTATGTAACCATTTCCCCTCCTTGGAACACCTCCAGTGGTTTCTTTTTCTCTGGTGGCGCTGACTGGTAGAGTACTTCAACAGGCAGCTCAAAATCAAAACAAACATCTAAATCAAACTCTTGCTTTCCTTCTCCAGCTGCTCTTCTGGGACTTCCTCCATTTAAGTTCATTTTACTGATCTCCATTTACAGTTCATTTTAATGATCATTCAGATCATTTTACTGATCCTCTGAACTGCTTCCCCTCCCCCACCTCTACCCAGTACGCTAGCAAATGCTGTGGGCTCCACTTTATCAACATACCTAGAGTGGGCTATTTTTCTCCGTCCAAATCATCCTGAACTCTTGCTTGGCTTACTGCATAGCCTTCTAGTTTCCCTGCTTCCACAGCTGACCCCAGCAACCAGAGTGATCTCTCTGTAAACCAGACAATGTTGCCTTCTACTGAAAACTCTTCACTGGCTTCACATCTTGGTCAGAAGAAGAGGGGAAATCTTGACAATTGAATCCAAGTCACCCTTTAGAACTTCCTGTTCTCCCCCTTCCATGATGCACATTCTATTTCAGCTACAGGGACCCTGTTGATCTTGCTAGACCCTACAAGAAATAGTCCTGTTTCACAGCCTTTGCACTTGCTATTTTCATCCCAGAATGCTCTTTCCCATTATCTACTTGGCCTTCAATCACTTTTTTTCCTGCCTGTTCTTAGTTGTCACTCTGTCAGAATCCCTTTCTGATTATTGTATGTATAACATAGCATCCTCCTTCATTACAGCAGTTCTCACAATCTCATACATTATATAGTTTGTGAGTGTGTGTGTGTGTGTGTGTGTGTGTGTGTGTGTGTGTGTGTTACTGGAGAGTGAGGTTAGGGGCATTTTACCTCCAAGCTACACCCCCAGCCCTATTTATTTATTTATTTTTAAATTTTGAAACAGGGTCTCACTAACTTGCTGAGGGTCTTGCCAAGTTCTTAAGGCTAGCCTTGAACCTACAATCCTCTTGTCTCAGCCTCGTAAGTACTGGGATTACAGGTGTGCCACCATGCCCGGCTTATAGTTATTTATTCATATTGCTCCTTCCCATTCTAATATAAACAGAAGAACAGGGGCTTTGGCTGCTATACCCCCATTTTTAATAATGCCTGGCATTTAGTAGGTGCTCAGTAAAATTTTTATTGACTAAAATGATTAATAAATATTTGCATATTGAATATGTTTCCTCTTTTAGTAAACCTTTGGTAATAATAAAATGTACAGCAAGATTGCTTTGCATCAGGAATCTGCCTCAGCACTTTATAAGAAGCATATAGTTGGTTTGCATTCATAGAGCTCATGTACTCTATACCAGGGACAGTGGGTGCCAGCCCTGCAAGCGGAGCTGGAGACCAGCACTCGGACACCAGGCAGGCAGGCGCAAGTTGCCTGCACAAGGGCCGCCGCACCTCCGGGGCCCACTCACCACTCACGGCGCATGCTCCTCCGGGGCCGGGCTCGGAAGCGAAGGGGCTGGGCCTGGGCGGAGTCGCCCGAGCCACTTCCGGGGGTGGGCTGCTCTGGTTGGCTGCGCTAAGAGCCCCAGCAAGGTGGCTTCGGTCCCCTCCAGGTTCCCTCCCTGCACCCGACACCCGCAGGACTCGGGACGGCAGCCTCGGAGCGCGGCCGGGTGAGTGCGGCTGCGGTGCGGCGGCGTGGAGCTGGTGGCCCGCTCCCGGGCTCGGGGAGGTGTCCCTGCTCTAGCCCGCTCGCTCGCTCCTCACCTGGGGTACCTGCGGGTGCTTTTCCCGCGGCAGGTGACCGGAGGCATCTCCCGAGTGCTTAGGAGTTGGGGCTCTCCGCAGGGGCTCGCCCTTCCTTGAGATCTCTCTGATTTCCTGGACAGGCGAGTCACGGGTCAGTGGAGCTCTCGGGGCCCCTGAACTGCAGGGACAGCCGGGGTGCGTGGTCTCCGCCTGTCCTTCCACCACCACCTCCTCCTCTCCTCCCGTTAGCTTCCCGGGCAGCCTGCCCTAGGGCTCTTGATTTGTTAAGTAACAGCGTGGTCAGGACTTGAGCATCCGTCCTGGTTACAATCCCAGAGATACTATTTAACCAGTTGGCACTTTGTTTTCTGCAATTAACTGGTGTGACCCCACTTTCCTGAAAAAAAAAAAAAAAATGAGCTTACTGGAACTGCTATAAGGTTGGTGGAGGAGTAACTGGCGTCCTGTGGGAAGCGCTAAGGTCTGGTACGATGCAGCAGCTTAGTAATGACTGTGTTTTTCTTACTAGAAAACTAAACGAGAAGTTGCACTGGGGCTTTTTCTCCAGTTGGACAGCCCTGCCCCATTTTCCACAACCTGGATTGTGCATCTGATTTGTGCATGGCACTCGGCCGGGTCCTGGGGATACAAACTTGAATCAAACGTTGGTTCTGCCCTTCTGTGTGGGGTGAAATGAAGGCGGATCAAAAATTAATTGGGTTATTCCAAGACCTAAGATAAAGGTGCTAAGAACCCAAGTCAACACAGAGAGCCCAGCCTAGAGGGTGTTTCTCTTCTTTGAGCTCACACAATCTCCTCCTTGATTAACTGCATTCCCTTCAGCTGTCCGCTTCCATAGAGAGTTCTCTGGTCTGTTGGTTCTCTGGAATAGGTACTGTGTGGATAGCAGCTGCTGCCAGATGCGTCTTTTAGATTGTGTTAACAGTTTTCATTTATTTACTTTTCTTTTTCAGCCCACTCCTTATTCTGTAGTCATACTGGACTTTGGGGAGGTGGTATGTATGATAGAAAGTAGTGTAGTTCAGCCCTTCCCAACTACATGAAGAAAGACAAGCTTGTAATTAAAAGCAGTGGAGCCCGTGCAGTGGTGCATACCTGTAATCTTCTTACTTGGAAGGCTAAGACAGGAGGATTGCAGGTTCTAGGCCAGTATGTAATAACTTAGCGGGACCCTATTATAATAAAAACTTAATAAAAAGGGCTGGGGGTGTAGCTCAGAAGTAGAATGCCCCTGGGTTCAATTTGTCAATACTGCCAAAAAAAGGAAAAAAAAAAAAAAGTAGACTTGCTTTGCCAATGCAGACTCAAGATAATCTTCCCTTCTGTCACTATTGCTTGGAAAAGTAACTCCAGGAGGAATTGTAACAGAAGGAGTCAACCCCCCTACCCCCCCGTTTTTAACAGCAGTGTTGAAGTATTATTGAATGTATACCTGTATACCATAATATGGACTAGTAGATCACCCCCAAAAGAGTCCTTGTGCCTACCCCTTGATAGTCCTTCTCTCCTGCCCCTTCTCCCCAGACATTGATCTGCTTTCTGTCAATATAGATTAGGTTGTGTTTTCCAAGGTTTTATATAAATGGGATCAAACAGTATTTATTCTCTGTCTCTTTTCTGGGTCTGGTTTGTTTGTTTGTTTGTTTGTTTGTTTTGTTTTGTTTGACACAGCATAATTATTTTGAGATTTGTCCACACTGTTGTGTGTTCATTCCTTTTTATTCCAGAGTAGTATGCATAAACCATAATTTATTTTCCCATTCACTCATCTAGAGCATTTAGTGTTTGACTATTACATGCAAAGCTTCTGTAAACATTTATGTAAAAGTTTTTGCATGGGCATATACATGTATATCTTTGTAAGTGAGTATATTTAATTTTTAACACACAGGAGGCTTGGGCTGTAGTCCCAGCATTTCCTCTAACCATCCTGTGACCTTGGGAGAATCACATCATTTCACTTTTAACATCACCCTGGGCTTTGCTAAGCTGTGATTTTGAGCCATCATTGCCCCAAGCTAGGATGATTTTTGTTGATGATTTCAGAAGAGAGAGAGGGGCTGACTTCATCCTCATTTTCTCTTGCAGCCTCTCTACTCTTTCATTTTACCCTTTTCCCTTTGAGTGACAAATTTGAATTCTGACATATAATTTGGGGCAAGAAGAGAAATGAGTAGATAGTGGGAGGCAAGAACTCCTATTGGCTAAACGTAATCTAAATCACTAGCAAAGGGCAAGTGAATAGGCTCCAGATATTGACTGCACTCCCTGTTTTATCCTGTTCTAAGTTCTGCCTCATGTTTTCTCTCTAAGAAGAATTTGTTTAACTTTGTGGTGAAGCAAGTGGCTATGCTGGGCTCCAAAGGTCACATGCTCCCTGGGGTGGCAGGTCAGGAGGTTCCTTTTTTGTGTGTGTGGCACTAGGGTTTGAATCCAAGGACATTCTATCTCTGTGCTACACCCCAGTCCCATTTTCCTTTTTTCTTTTGAAATAGGGTCTTGCTAAGTTGCTGAGGGTCTCCCTAAGTTGCTGAGGCTGGCCTCTAACCTGAGGTCCTCCTGTCTCAGCTTCCCAAGTACTGGTATTACAGGTGTGCACCACCATGCCTGGCCCTGGGGATTCCTTAGTGAAAAATAATTCCTCATTTTCTCCTTGCAGATATGGATGGAGTAATTTGTTTCATTATTGTCTTTTACCTTTTACTTGCCTCTGAACCTGTTTTAGAACTTCCTGTGGGAGCATTTATCTACCAGCATATTTTTGTATAGTAAAATTCGGGCAAGTAACAGTTGACTGTTTTATGTAGAGTGAAAATGCACCTCTTGGGGCTGGTGGTCTGTTTGGTCCTTGGGATCCTGCATTCCGAGGGGTCCAGAGGGAAGGTGGCAGCTATTGATCCTGAAGCAAACATGAATGTGGTGAGTGTCTCAAAGTCACCTGCTTTTAAAGTACAACTATGACAAGTGCCATTTCCTTAAATCTAGTTATAGGGGCCACATGAAGCTACAACTCTACTCTTTATAGCTCATTTTATGCATTTTGCTTTCTCTGAATCTTAGATTCTGTTTGCTAGATTTTTTTGCCACTAATAATTATGTACTCAGCAAACCTCATTTTACTGTTGAATGCTAAGATAAATGATGATTTCTATTAATTCACTTCAGTTTTAAGTCTCACAGAACCTGTTTAAAGCACAATAAAAATGTGCCAGAACTTTTCAAGAACTACTACTGTTTTAGAATACATTGAACAAAGATTGCGATTTAAGAGTGTCCGGGGCCAAATGTGGTATTTCTAGTACTTGGGAGGCTGAGACAGGAGAATTTCAAGTTCAAGGACAGTCTCAGCAACTTAGTGAGACTCTGTTTCAAAATAAAATATAAAAAATGGGGGTTGGGAATGTAGCATGGAGTAGAATACCTTTGGGCTCAAGACCCAGTACAAAAAAAAAAAAAAAAAAAAAAGAAAAGAAAAAGAATTTCCAGGGCTGGGGATGTAGCAAGGAACCCTAAAGTCAATCCCTAGCACCATAAACACACACACACACACACACACACACACACACACACACTCCCACACTCCCACACTCCCACACTCCCACACTCCCACACTCCCACACATACTTCTGGCAAAAATGCTTCAAAACAAAAGTCAAAGTATCTGAAAAAAGTTAGATGAAATAAGCAAAAATAACCCCTTGGTTAAAGTATTTCAAAGCAATTAATCTTAAGTAAGCAATTAAATCTGGAGATGCTTCATTTAGACATAAAATACCAGAAAATCCAGACTATTAAAGGAAATGGCAGCTTTAAAATAGAGGATACAATGACTTCAGCTGAATAATCAGGTGACCTTAGAGATTGAAAAAATATTCATAGTGAGCCAAGAACATATAGAGTAACAATAGAGTCATAGGTTAAGTTTTAGTTCTTGTCCCAATTCCTTTTATTTACTTCCCCTCTTTTAATACATTTTCCTATGAGAATAAAAAAATCAAATCCTTTCAAATATTTACGATAGAGAAGATATAAGCACTTATTTGCATTAAATCTGGTTAACTGATTCATCCATATCCTACCAAGCTCCCGGTTAAGAATTGCCCTCATGAATCTTTCCTTATAGAGAAGTGAATCTGACCATAATTCTATTTTTTCAGCTTTTCTTCAACTGCACCTTGACACTCTAGTGTAATTTTTGTAGTTCATTGATGAAAATGGATTAATTTTCCAGCAACTTAGCAAGACCTTGTTTTGAAATCAAAAGAGAGATATAGTTCATTGGTAGAACACTCCTGGATTTGGTCTCTAGGTCTTCCCCACCCCCAAAAAGGGTTAATTTTTTATTTCCTAGGATGGGCTCTCCTAAAACAAAAAAAAAAATAGTAGTTGGCACATTTAGAAAAGAAAGGAAGTGTTTATTTGTACTTGGTAGGCAATTTGGAAACAAAAAGACCTAAAGTTATGGTAAAGTCAGACACATTTGATGTAGACCGTGCTAGAATGATGAAACCAACGTTTAGCCAAACATCTGTGAGTATAGAGGACTTACTCTTGTGATGAGATGTTGGCTGTGGATTGAGCACACTAAAATGTCAGTAGCAATTGATTTCTTAAATAAAAAGCCTGGTAGACATCATTGATATTTGGTTTTCTCCTTTGCCTGTTAACATGGGAGATTGCTTCGGATTCTGTCCATAAAATGTCCATTGCCCTTACTCTCCCCAGACTGAAATAATCACTTACTGGGGCTTTCCTGCTGAGGAACATCTAGTGGAGACAGAAGATGGGTATATTCTATGCCTTCACCGAATCCCTCATGGGAGGAAGAACCATTCTGACAAAGGTATGCATGTCTTCTGTGTTGATGTAACTGTTGCTAGGATTTTGCTGGTTTTCATGTTAGTAACCAAGTTCAGATTCAATTTGAGAACATTGAAATGAGATAAGTTTTAGACCAAGACTAAATGTGTTACATTTATGCAAGGCATAGAAAAATACTTTTAAAGAAGTAAGGGTGAATCATCTAATTTCATATTCTACTTCAAAGTTCAAAGATCAGAATCCTTTGAGGAAATGCCAAAATGTCACGTCTTCATTTTATAAGGAAGAATCTTAACCAATGAAACATTTTAAGCGCTAAGCAAATGGCTTTGATTATTTGAAAATTATTTAATTTTTTGAATAGGTAATATATTCATATAGTCTAAAAATTAAGTAGAATAAGAAGACACAGTGAAATACCCTCCTCCTATCTCATCCCCTACTTCCGACTTCTGAAATTTCTCCATTTTTAATCTTTTCATCTCCAGAAGTATTACTAGAAACTAATATAAGCACAGATTTCTTATTTTCCATTTATGTATGTATTTAGTTATTTACATATTTATTTATGTATTTATGTATTTATGTATTTATTTATTTATTTATTTATTTTGTGTTTATGGTACTGGAGATTGAACCCAGGGGCATTCTACCTCTGAGCTACACCTGCAGCCCTATTTTATTTTTATTTTGAAACAGGGTTTTGCTAGGTTGATGAGAGTCTTACTACTTGCTAAGGCTGTCCTTGAACCTGCAATCCTCCTGTCTCAGCCTCCCAACTACTGGGATTACAAGTGTGCACCACCATGCCCGGCTTATTTTCCCTTTTTAATTCAAGTGGTATCATATAGTGCATATTGTTCTTTGATTTTTTCTTTTCTTTTTTTGCTTAATATCTTGGAGATTTTTTCATACAAAATACAGAGTACTTTTACCACAGATATATATTATTCCACTGTGTAACTATAGCATGATGTATTTAACAAGTGTTTTATTGACGAGCATTTGTGCTATTTTCAGTTTATTCCTAATAGATATAACTGCTACAAAAATAGTCTTTATGTGTACAAGTTTACTTAGAACATACATTTCTACAAATAAAATTTGGACAGAGGCTGTATGAATTTGTGTTTTTGATAGATATTATTAAATTGTTTTCCATGTGTGCATGTACTGATAACTATCCTCACTAGGAATATATGAAAGTTCTTGTAGCCTTGGCATAAAAAAATGGAGACATATACATATATTTATATATGTCTTTTTTTCTCATCTTATAACTCAAGCAAAACTGCAGTATCTGATGCAGATTAAGGAATTTCCAGACAGACTACTTCCAATTGTTAAACTCAGTTATCACAATAAAGGATCTTTATTCATTCATCTTTCCATTTTCTGTTTCTAGAAACTTCCTTGGGGAATTAAGGTTTAGAGTAAGGTAATTGGATAAGTATCTCTTCTTCAATGAAAGTTTTATATTAGGCACAAGAGCATTCTTTATCTCAGTTTCTTCTCAAGTTGTTATTTAAACTTAAAAACACTTCCTGTCAACATGAACTTTGTATCATTATCTGCTTTATTTTTTCTTAATCTAACCTGATTTACTTATTTTTCTCCTATACATTCTGGCTGTAATAAGGCATTGAATAATGCTTAAATGACTGAAAAAACTTAATGTTGTTTTTGAAATTTAATTTCTTTCTCTTAAAAATCTTTAAGGCAGCCGGGCGTGGTGGCGCACGCTTGTAATCCCAGCATTCGGGAGGCTGAGACCGGAGGATCCGGGTTCGCGGCCAGCCTCAGATACCTAAGTGAGGCACTCCGCAACTTAGTGAGACCCGGTTTCAAAATAAGGAATAAAAAATAGGGCTGGGGGTATAGCTCGGAGGTAGAATGCCCCGGAGTTCAACCCCCAGTACCGCAAAAAAAAAAAAAAA